>CM062295.1:348822761-349115261 GCA_031216915.1 Pictodentalium vernedei | reverse complement strand
ATACGCTTAGTTCCACCCGAGCTTATATCCTGGTCGTAAGGTACCATAAAGACGTCTGTGACATAGTCAGGTTTAATACCCGAATTGTCTAGTGGTTTGTGTGTTAAATGTTAGAAATTCGATTTTCCGAGGCCCCAGTTATCTATGTTCAATCTTTTGGTTCAGCAGGCAAGTAAATAATTCAACACTCCGACACTCGGTGGATGATTTTCTATCTATATATATTTAATTTATGCCTATCTTCGTTACCAATACTTGTTATAAATTACAGTCAAAATCTGGTAAACTGGAGTGACGGCATACAGCCTGGGTGAGTGATCTGCTTCCCCAAATATTTTAGATGGTAACAGTTGTTTGAGGCCGAGATGGAACTGACTGGCCTGGCCTGCTGTCGGTAGTTATATACACCGAGGAACGTGGCTGACCTTGTGCAGATTGCACAACCGTGTTGACTAAGAATCATGTGACATGAGTAAAGTCGAGCAATCGATTAGGCGACATGAGACATTCTCTACTAAAGAAGAATCTCTCCATAGATCTTTTCTACATTCTAACATTAATTCCCAGTTTCCATTTAACTCCAACCTGAAGGGGGTTAATGTCAGAGCGAACGTGACTGCACAAACTAAGCATCACGCGGTGTTGTCAGTTACAAAAAAACACCTCGTCATGATGAGTGTTCGATCTTGTATGTTATTACATGACAGCTCGTTGTCGTTTTATGACTAGTTGAAATCCCTCACACCTGTGAGGTTAAACATTCACATCACAACTGACAATTTAAAATTCCAACACTCTTGTGTCTCTGCAAATCTCAGAGAGCAGCCAAATACAAATGTCCGCGACACGTCTGACAGAATGTGTTTCCAAGACATTCAATTTAATAAAAATTGTCTCTACCCTAGTCCATTGGAGTAATATTGTGACAAATGCGTATCATCAGTATTCCCATGGCACTAGAATCAAACCCGAGAAAGAGGTAATAAGAATGAAAAAATAAAATGAATCAATAATATTTTTATTTAAAAATAAGAACTGGAAATAAACTTCTTTTGAAAATCATAAAATAAGCAACTGAATTTATTTCAAAATAAGTAGAAATGAATTTTTTCCGGTATGGTATTACATTAAAATGAATAACAGGAAACCACTGTATATCTAAACCTTTAAGGAGGTAGATGTTTGAAAATGTGCTGCACCACTAATTTACTAAAGGGTTTCTTAGGCACTGATGACTCTATGATGTCTACATCAGGTCAAGCATGGCTAACCAGTTGTTCAGACCATGTCCACTTGAATGGACTTCTACAAAGAGCACTGGTTTAGGGCCTATTTTAGTAATCACTAGTAAAGAGAACATAGTTGAACCAGCAAGCATACAGTGTTTAACATTCTGGTGTTTCCCAGTGAATCAGAACTTCAAAACCGAAGGATGTTTTACAGTTACAACTGACAAACTTCAGAAAGGTAAACACTGGTAATGTTTACTTGTGTTTAAGGTTAATTTCAATTTACACGGCTTTTAGGTACAAGGTTCAAACATTAACATACTTCATTTTTTTAGAATTTCCCAGGCTTGACTATGCCGAAAATGCAGGAGAGTAAAACAAATATGTAGAGGAAAATATAGGGGGTATGTAGTCCCCTGTTTTTTTGTTTGTAGTACCAATGGTACATGTACCCAGCAGAGGTCGGTAGGGTGACTTTACCGCAGAGTTATTTGATACCTCACGGTAGTACATGTAAGGTAATCCACCATCCAAGCTCTCTACCAACCACCCGCTCCTCACCCTTTTGGTAATCGTTGTGAGGCTTCTCGTGAGGATGTGTAGACAGTTTCATGTTTGTTCTTAACGAAGACTATTTCAACTCAAATCATATCACATATTCTGGAGTTTGATTCTATCATCGGAGTAGCATAGAATTTTCCTTTAAAACAATATGTAACATTAACTATAATGGGGTCAGGGCTGGGGTAAGGATGGGTTGTTTAGTAGTAAGATTGAAAGAAGAGTTACCTTACTATAGTGAGGCATCAAATACGAAATTGAAAATCGTGGGCGCGCCACGATCGCCAGCCTTAATTCACCCCAGGAGAGCCATAATTAACGGCTCTCCTCAGACCATTTCAGGGGAGGTTAACATTCTTGACACGAACGTCAATTGCAATGGCTGCGGGCACATGCACCAAATCGGTTTCACTCGGCCCCGTCCCACCGGAGACGTGTGTTATTCACTGGCGATTCTCGGTTCACGCTTTATAGGTGAGATGGACGACAATGTTGCTATCGATGTCAAGGTGAGCGATATTCTGACGCGTGCGTTAAGGAAAACGATAGATTCGCGGGTGGGTCTGTTATGGTTGGGGGGGGGGGGGGTTCTCATGGTGTGAAAACACCTCGCGTGGCCATCCAGGGCAATCTTACAGCCATAAGATATTGGGATCAGGTCCTCAAGCTTCACACCCTTCCACTTATCCTTGCGCGTAACCTTACGTTGCAGCAGGATAATGCGCGGCCGCGCGTTGCTAGGGTGGTATGGAGAGTTAGAGCAGCGACTGAAGCCCGGGGTGGACACACCAGCTATTGATTTTGATCAGAAAATGGCGTAGGGTACCCGCGTTTGAACGTTATCCATGCAAACGCCATCTGTGTTAAGACAACAAAACTCGTCAAAATTTAGTCAGTAATGAAGAAACAACATCATAATCTAAACAATGAAATAATCATCCATAACACATTTGAACTATTTATCACAGCAGAAACTTGGGTTTCTTTTTTTCGCTAGTATTAGTCTACTCAATTTTAACCAACACCAAACAAACTAAACAATACTTAGAATTTCTGTTCAATACTGGATTCAAGCCCATGATAACCAAAACCAGCCATTTAGCCTCTGTAAATGACCACATATTCCGCAATAAAGTAAACCCTAACATCTCTCGAATAATTAATGCAGATAT
Source organism: Pictodentalium vernedei (assembly GCA_031216915.1). Taxonomy (NCBI): domain Eukaryota; kingdom Metazoa; phylum Mollusca; class Scaphopoda; order Dentaliida; family Dentaliidae; genus Pictodentalium; species Pictodentalium vernedei. Next base: position 349,112,299 of record CM062295.1, on the reverse strand, counting down.
GAGCGATCACTTCGCTACATTTCACATCGATATTAACAAAACTGCCCACCCAACAACAATACATGCCAAACTAAGATACTCTTCAACACAAATAGAATATCAACTTATTTAGACAGCTGCTATCTGAATCCGACTTCCATAATGTATGCCAGAAGACTCATGACAATGAAGCTTACGAATTTTTTTATAATTTTTAATACGGTGTTTAACTAAGCCTTTCACCGATGATAATGAAGATCCCGAAAAGATATGTAAGTCAAGAACCATGGTTGACTCTCGGTCTTCTCCAGTCCTTCTTAAACAAGCACAAATTACTTGAAAAAGTAGAGGCCCCTGACCAACGACAATATTGGAAGATACAAAAAACTATTGTCAAAATCTTTAATGAACTAATATGTGAACACAAGAAGAATTATTACAGTCGAATAATATTAGAAAATGACAGAAACATTAAGAAGACCTAGAAAATTCTCCGTAAGCAATTAATAAGTCAAACCTTCCTTCTCCCCTGCCATCATCGTTTATTGAAGACAATGTGGAGCTCACTGACCCGATCGAAATTGCTGAGAAATTTAACGAGTAATTTTCTAACATTGGAAATCGACTAACCAACAACATGGCAAGCTCCAAACATCCATTCGCCTTGAAAAATATCAGATTAAACAAGTTTGATAAACCCGTTGGTTTCTTTCTGAGTAGTATGGCCATCTTCCGGACTCTTGGTCATGGCTAACCCATTGACACTCGAGGAGATACGGAGCAACAGCTCATTTAATTTCATTTCACGTGACTATCGATAACGAAGCGCTCTACTTGAACTCCCGCTAAACCATTGAGGAACGCAGTTGCGTATATTACACGCCGGAACGCTTAAATGATGGGATCTCAAAAATGCTCAACACGCTTAGTCTCTTTCACATTAACTGTGGAGGCTTAATACTATCTGGAAACCCCTTCATGACCCAATATGTAACCTTCAAGCCGAATCCAATATTTTGGACGTCATGGGCTTGGCAGAAACATTTAATATAAAACAAAATATTACCTATTTACTTGAGGGCTACCATCATTTGACCACGAAATCGCCCTGAGCACGACGACGGCAGAGGAGGAGTAGGTCTTTTTATTAATGACACTATTCCATTTAAAATTCTCGAAGATCTTTAAAGACACTATTCCATTTAAAATTCGCGAAGATCTGTCTGTGTTTTTCCCACATGTCTTTGAATCCCTGTACGTCGAGATCGCGACGAAAGAACAGGTCATTAAAAGGTCAGTTGTGGGGTCGGCTCTCGAGTGTGATAAGTGGTTTGTAAGTTTTCAGGTGCAAGTGAATAAATACCTGCAAATAAATCCCATCTGAAAGAATATTTCCAGTGAATATACCAGCCATGCAACTCCCCACTCTTAGTCAGGATTTAAATGCAGTAAGTATGTTCAGCCATATAACCCCCCCCCCCCCCACCCCCATCTCAGTAATAAGTTTTTTGAGTTTTTACACAACTAGCATTCAAAGAAACCCCACTCTGTCTGGAAAGTATACGTTTAGTGAACATGCCCAACTACCCAGCTATGTTCAGCCATATAACCCCCCCCCCCTTCCCATCTCAGTAATGAGTTTTTTTTTAGTTTTTTACACAACTAGCATTCAAAGAAACCCCACTCTGTCTGGAAAGTATACGTTTAGTGAACATACCCAGCTACCCAACTCCTTCTCTCTCGCGAGGCCCGAGTTTACAGTTGAGCTTTAAAGATCAACTGTGGGCTGGGCTACTCAATTTGGGCTACTTGGGCTTAGAGGGCCAATTGTGGGCTCGGCCACCGAGAGTGATAAGTGGTTCGTAAGTTTTCAGGTGCAGGTGAATAAATACCAACAAATAAATCCCATCTGAAAGAAAACATCCAGTGAATACACCAGTCATACAACTCCCCACTCTTAGTCATGATTTTAAATGCCGTGAATATATTCAGGCATATAACACCCCCACCCAACAATGAGTTTTTACATAACTGGTATTCAAAGAAACCCCACTCTTCCTGGAAAGTATACGTCCAGTGAATATGCCCAGCTGCTCACCAACTTCTCTCTCTCGAGGCCCGAGCTAACAGTCGAGCTTATGAGGTCAGTTGTGGGCTGGGCTCTCGAGAGTGATGAGCGGTTTGTAAGTTTTCAAGTGCAGGTGAATAAATACCCACAAATAAATCCCATCTGAAAGAATATTTCCAGTGAATATACAAGCCATGCAACTCCCCACTCTTAGTCAGGACTTTAAATGCAGTGAATGTGTTCAGCCTTATAAAACTCTCCACCTCAGCACTGAGTATTTACACAACTAGTATTCAAAGAAACCCCACTCTGCCTGGAAAGTGTACGTCCATTGAATATGTCCAGCTACTCAACTACTTCTCGCTCTCGAGGCCCGAGCTCACAGTTGAGCTTAAATGGTCAGTTGTGCGTGATAAGCGGATGAATATGTACCAACAAATATATCCCACCAGAACATGAAACTCTCCCCAGTTCTATTTGAAAGAATTGTGAATTTATCCAGTTATACCCCCCCCCCCCCGACCCCGGTTCTATTTGAAAGAATTGTGAATATGTCCAGTTAACCCCCCCCCACCCCCAACCCCCTAACATATCATTTAAAACATGGAATATATTAATGAATAAGTCTTCTCCCACCCATCTCCTCGATAATTTCCTATTGATGCTTTTAGCTGAAAGTGTTAAGGTTCCCCCTAACATATCAACCCCAACATATCATTTAAAACATGGAATATATTAATGAATAAGTCTTCTCCCACCCATCTCCTCGATAATTTCCTATTGATGCTTTTAGCTGAAAGTGTTAAGGTTCCGTCTTGACACACTACCGTGTATTACACCTCCAGCTATATAATCTGATAAATTTATTCGATATTCTATTTTTCAAACATAGATCAAATGCCTTTTTTCAATAAAACTAATTTTCCGATATAACTGTACTACGGAAGCCACGACTTTTGTACTACGGAAGTCACGTCTTTTTGTCACCACTCAGTGATGTGACGTAATCAACTCCTTCTCTCACGAGAGATCCGGGCCCACGGTTGAGCTTGAAAGGTCAATTGTGGGCTCGGCTCTCGAGGGTGTTTTTAAACAAGCAGTGAATATACCCTCCCCACCCCAGCTCAGTGATGTCACGCAATCAACTCCTTCTCCCACGAGAGATCCGGGCCCACGGTTGAGCTTGAAAGGTCAATTGTGGGCTCGGCTCTCGAGGGTGTTTTTAAACAAGCAGTGAATATACCCTCCCCACCCCAGCTCTCCACTGATATTTTAAAGAGAACCAGAATTCAAGGAAATCCCAGTTCTGCCTGGGAAGTGTGCACCCAGTGAATACGATCAGTAACACAACTACTTCTCTCTCTTGGGGCCCGAGCTTCCGATTGAGCTCAAAAGGTCAATTGTGGGCTCGGCTCTCGAGACTGATAAGTGGGTTGAAAGTTTCCATGTGAATATATACCAACAAATAAATTCCATCAGAGCATGAAACTCGCCCCAATTCTGTCTGAAAGAATACATCCAGCGAATATGACACACCCCGATAATTATGATTTTAAACAAACAGTGAATATGTTCAGCCATATAACACCCCCTTTCAATTATTTAGTTTTTTACACGAGTGGAGTTCAAAGAAACTCCACCTCTGTCTGAAAAGTATACATCCAGTAAATATGACCAGTTATACAACTACCAATCTCGCTCTCGCGGTTCTAGCTTATAGTTGAGCCTAAACTGTAGATTGTGGGCTCGACTCTCGAGTTTGATAGTTGGGTTGTAAATTTCAGGTGAATAAATAAATCCCATCAGAACATGGAGCTCGCCCAATTCGATCTGAAAGAACTCATCCAGTAAATATGACTAGTAATACAACTTCGCCTTAGTGCGATGAACAATGTCATGAATGTGATAAAAAAAATTGGACCGCCTATCGAGAGCGGAATATAAAATTTGCCCCAGATCTGCCTGAAAGAATTCATCCAGTAAATATGACCATTTATACACTAGCAACCCCTCCCCTTAAATATCACTTACAACATCGAATATATTGAGTACCCTTCTATCCACCCGATAAATTATTATTGATGCTTTAAAATCCCGTCGGAATATGAAATTCGACCCAATTCTGTCTGGAAGAATTCATGCAGTAAATGTGACCAGTTAGACCAACCCTCCCCCCCCCCCCCTAAATATCACTTACAACATCGAATATATTGCATACCCTCCTATCCACACGAAAAAAATCGTATTGATGTTTTTTTTAGCTGAAAGTATACGAGCTTCCGTCTTGATATACTCATATGTATCACACCTAAAATAGGTTTATGTGCATGGATGCGTGTATATATGTTTCTATGTATGTATGTATATATTTTATACAACTGTAAATACCGTTACAGGGATTGCTCTATCATTATATCCAGAGAATGACCCACTGTCCAACCTGATGAAAAGTAATCCATTAACTCACAGAACGGAATTCCCCATCTCATTGAAAAGAGAAGACAACAAACAATTAACAATAACAAACCAAACTATCCTCACTGAATAACATAAAAACGTTTCCCCTCAATTGCAGTCGCTGTCCATGCGTTGTGCAAGCAAACTACATGGCGGCACACTTTAACCCTAATAACGCTAACGCATTTTATGTGTAATTGGAATCTATCTAGACATATATAAATAACTAATTATTGTTTAACACCCTAACATTGTTTGGCAATAGGACTGAACTATTGCGGATCATTTTAATCACTCTGTTTCCTTCTAATCGTTTCCCGTACCGACAAAATTGCACATCGGTCTCAACGGTTAAGTCCGAATGGGGTGAAAGCGTATCCCATTCGACAATTAATGACACGATTTACTCTCCGAAGTCAGTTTTGTCCGTCGCTGCATGTATAGATATCGAAGAAAACTTAACCATCTCAGTACTGCTTCACCAAATGGGAGATTTCTGACATCCCCGTAAGGAGCGGATAATTTTGGAACACCCCCCCCCCCCCCCCCCTCTCTTTGATTTGACGTCGGCTAACCAAAATGGGAATTCTAGTTATGTTCATCTACTGTGTAGGAGATATCGCCACTAGAGCACACATGATGCATATTAGTCCCTCTCCACGCTGGCGCATCAACACGCCATTTCTTGACCTCAAAAATCGACCATAATGAATTCCAATTACCTTTGGACTGTGAACGAGGAATAGTTTTCGGCATCTTCTGGAATTTGTGTTTTCCAGTTTTTTTTTGAAGATGATGGTCTGGAATTCTTACAAATGTGTATAAAGCTCACTTCACCGCCATTCCACCCCAGAATTTGGCTAAAACTAGTTTATCATTCCTTTTCAGTTATCGCATTTGGAGGAATTGAGGAAGTCCCCACTTACATTGAATTTGTTATGTTATCATTTGTTCTCATTTTGCTTTTTATTTCATGTTTTAGTCCTAAGAAATGTGTACATAGTTCACATCTCTATATACACCCACTGATTACAAACACAATACCACATGCAACTCTTGGAGAAAAAAATACAATTAACACAGGTAAACTGTATCTCATTGAATGAACATCCATCACAATTTCTACTCATACTTTGTTCAACCACATCATATCCGGGAAAACAATGGGCCTCAGATATAATATTCAATGGCGGGTAGTATAACACTAGATGAGATTCAGACAAGCGACGAGTATAATTTTTTTCAGAAAATTCAATGATAAAATCCAGTACCTCTCCGAGGAAGATGAAAATGAATCACAGCTTGCCGACCACCAAACACTTCTAAATACTATATGCCCGCGGAATTTCGACAAAACATATCTGGCATCAAGACGTCTCTAAGCATATTTAACCTTAATTGCAGAAGTCTTAACGCCCACTGGGATGCCTTGAATAACTTACTATACACTTTGCAAACTGACGCCAATTCGTTTGACATCATCGGATTGACAGAGATATTCAAATGTCCCGAAAACATATATTATAATCTAGCGGGTTACCGAAACATCTTAACTAATGTGCGAACTGATGATGGCAGGTGGGGGGGGGGGGGGGTGTTGGCTTATTTATAAAGGAAGGTATAAATTATAAATTACGCCCCGACTTGACCGTTTTTATACCCCACGTATGTGAAACATTATTCGTGGAGATCATAGGTAGAAAGATTCCACCGACTATAATCGGTGTAATATACCGGCCAAATTCTCAGCCTAGGGCTGACCTAAACCTTTTCCTAACTCAAGTCAACTCAATATCTGGCCTAATTAACTCAGAAAATAAAAAATGCGTCTTACTTGGTGACTTCAATATTGATTTACACAAGATCTCTGAACATAAACAAACAGACGATTTCATCGATAATATGTTTTGCCTGGGATTTCTGCCCAACGTGACAAAGCCGACCAGAGTGACAAAACACTCAGCAACCCTGATATACAACATTTTTGTTAACAAGGTCAGAAGCTCCATATCTGAAATTGTTATTACAGACCTCGCTGATCACTTTGGAACGTTCTACTTAGAAACAAGTTTAAAAACAAATATTGACAGAGAAACAATAAACACAAGAAATATATCCCAGGAAAATATTAACACTTTCTATAGGAAGCTTTTAGAACTTGACTTCAATAATGTATTAAACACTCACTGTCCCGACGAAGCATATAACATCTTCATAAATATATTCCTACAGGCCTTCAATGAGAGTTTCCCCTTAAAAGAAAGACAGCAAAAAAATCGATATGTCAAAAAACAACCTTGGATGACCAATGGCTTAATAACCTCCTCAGTAAACAAACTTAAACTCTACCAAAAACAACTGAAAAGCCCTACCGATGAAAATAAAGGTGCTTATAAACAGTTTTGCCAAGTCTTCAACAAAACAAAACGGAAAAGTAAAGCCTCTTATTATAACTCTATACTCAAAGAAAATCAATATAACCTAAAGAAAACATGGCAAATATTAAATGAAGCAATCCAAAAACCCCATTCAAAAATTAAATTATCAGCAAGTTTCAAAGTTAATGATACAGAAATCTCCAATGGAGTTGAGACCATATAGGAACTCAAAATAACAAACCCACCAAAGATAGTACAATCTCTGTTTTTTTAAACCTGTCAAAAGCCTTCGACACAATAAACCATGATATTCTCCTCAAAAAGTTAGAGTTTTATGGTTTCAGAGGTGTTGTAAACAAATGGTTTCAGAGTTATCTCAGAGATAGAAAGCAATATGTTGAGTATCTGAACAAAAAATCATCACACACCACAATAACCTACGGAGTTCCACAGGGTTCAATTTTAGGGCCTGTTTTATTTTTAATTTACATTAATGACATATCAAATAGTACTAACTTGAATCTCCTTTCGTTCGCTGATGACACAACGGGCTATACATCCCATCATAATCAAGAAATCTTATATCAGTCTGTCAACACTGAACTAGAAAAATTAAATATGTGGTGCAGAGCAAATAACCTACTCCTAAACGCAAAAAAATCGAAATATGTCATAATCAGCTCGTCACATATCAAACTTAAAAATAATAATAATATAATTAGTATCGATAATAATCCCATAATCAGGGTGGGTATTAAAGAAACAGAATCCTCTGTCAAATTTTTAGGAGTTCATCTCGACGATAAGTTGAGTTACTCCACCCACATTTCAATGTTGTGCACAAAAGTAGCAAGAGCAGTTTGGGCAATAAATAGAGTTAAAAAAAAAACTACCACATAGAGCGTTAGTCACTCTGTATTATGCGTTAATTCATAGTCACTTCCTGTTTGGTATCCAAATATGGGGTCACTCCAAACATATAAACAAACTCTATCTCATACAAGAAAGAGCAATCCGAATAATAAACAAGAAAGCTTATAGCTGTCACACAGATCCCCTATTTCTAAAAGATAAAATACTTAAAATTCAAGACCTTTACACACTACATGCATTGTTACTGGTACATGACTGGCATAACAATGCATTGCCTACCACCTTTAATAATTACTTCACCTCTATTACAAACCAAGATGGAGTTGCGACTAGACAATCAGGATTATTAAAAACAAACACGCCTAGAACCAAATTTGTTGAATGGCTACCAGCGAACCACTTTCCGGCATTATGGAACAAATTAGACAATGAAATACGGAATATACACGATAGAAATGTTTTTAAATTGACCTTAACCAACTTACTAACAGGCTCCTATCTCACTTCTGTCTCCTGTTCAAATCCTTATTGCCAAGATTGTAAGTTTGATTAAATACTCGCTTGACTCTGAATCTCATCACTTTGTCGACCAATAACATTGTCGACCAATAACTCTGTCGGTCAATAGCTTATTTCTCCATCGCTTGAAGGCAATTTCTCGTGAAGTGTGGACATTGCGCGCGATATGGTGATGTAACAATTAGCGTTTTTCAGTCGCTCTCTGAATACTTCAATTGAGTCAAGAAAACTTAGCAGTGAGACATTGGCTCACCCGACACATCTTCCGTATCTTCCGAAAATAATTTTTCGGAAGATACACGATGATGGGACAGATCTGTGTCTGATGATTTGGTGTCTCGCTCGCCATGCCAGTCTCTGTATTGTCGTTCAGTATTTTTGACGAATTTTTGGTTGTCACCCCGCTGCGCCTCCCGCCGAATTCTGGTTGCCTCCTGTGAGATGAGGCCTTCTGGCTCCTTTTCCCCTTAAATTAACTAAACAGAAAGCGATGGATACTCAGAACACTGTAAATTTATTTGGCCATTTCCACATTTCTTAGAACAAGTAGTAATATTTACTAAAAGAGACAAATTATTTGTTTGTGATCTGCAGATCTCCAAGAGATAAATCCGACTTGTATTAAGGAGATGGCAGGTAGACAGCCAATCTGGCTATGCCCTCTCCTTGTAATTTTTGTACCACATAATTAGTGGGGTCAAACTGTTGCATAACCCCAAAAAAATTCCAAGAAAGCATTTTGTGGTGGATATCTCAAGTAATTGGTCTAAAGAACAACATATTAAAAATAAGCTAAAATCGGAGCATCACAAAGGGTCAAAATATGACGCCCAAAAAGATGGCCGTCACAGCACCAAAATACACAACATCTGACTATAATTTCGGATATTAAGGCATCAAAACCATATGAAATATTGCAAATCACCTGAATTGACAGTTGATCATTCCCAGCTAGATGTCATGTAGAAGAGACTTTCAGCCATAGTGACGTTAACCACTATACCATGACGTCATATGACGTCATTTGGTGATTTTTTCATACAACTCTGTAATATTGTGTAAAATGACTATCTATTCGATTTTTGTTCATGTAACTGAGATTACTCTGAGGAATATAAGTGGATAACACCCTGTTCAGTTTTATGATGGACTTATGGCATCACTATGTTTCACTCTAATCAACCACTGTTACTGAAATGTAGTTCCATAATTTGAAGAAAATTCCTTACGTTCAGTACTCATTGTCCTCCACTATTGGTTTATGGTTCATGTTTTCACAATAGCCATCTTGGCAGGGTCCACAAACTAGACTGCATTCAAGTCCATACTTCTTACAACTACATCTCAGTGTGCTACATCCAGCAGAGCAGTTACAATGGATCATGTTGAGCAAGATGTCAGGAGCTGGCTTATTTTCCATCATTATTGGCACATGCTTGTCCTCTTGAATGTTCCAGCCCCATTTTGCAGGATCCATTTTATGATTGGTGCCCATCCATTCCATGACTTGGAGGTAAGTGCGCAATGAGTGATATTTTGTAGCTGAGTCTGTTGGTGGTAATCGCTCTGGTGTGACAAATGTCTTTGCTGTGGCTACCTTTTTGCAAAGATAGCTGTAACGTAGAGATGGCAAAGAGTCTGACTCCGATCCATTGAATAAAGACACCATTGCCTTGGACCCAGAATTTTCTATAACACACTGATCTTGGTTTGGAGCACAAAAAATTTTGCTACAGTCATGTAACACGGATTCACTATTAATGAACTTCTGAAACACTGATTTTTTTTCCAATACCAAATATTCTAGATGTAGTGTCACACCCTGTGAATGCATGTAGAAAAAGTAAGCCAGCACATATATCATTTCCAAGTAAAGTTTTCAAGGTTCTGATGTTGTAGACATGTGAATTCCCCTTGTCTGATCGGAAAAATAGATCCTTGCTGTCGATTTCCCCATGGTGCAGTAGCAATATAAGGAGATCGGTGTCCTCACCAATTAGAGTAGTTGACCTGGTGGATGACATAGCAACTGCAGCTTTTACAATGTCTACATCTGCATCCCCCTCCGCTTGCATGACGCTGCAGTTTTTTTTGTCTCAGTCGGGGTTTTATAAGATCAATTGGCGACTTTTTATTGTTCTCATTGGAAAGGAAGTCCTCTTTCTTTCCCACAAATTTTGTTGCCTCTGTAATGTTCACGGTGTTTTTGACAGAACTACTAGTCTTCCGACGTTGGTGGGTGTTGTCCTTGGTGTTGGGTCCTTCATATCCATCGAAGACCACAGTAGCTTCTCCATACCGTTCTCTAGTGAAGGATGCATAAGCATCAGCAATTGAACTGTAGGTGCTTCCTTCAGTCCATTTTAATCTGTGTAGGAGGGAACCTCCATCCAAAACATAATGTTCAGTCTTGGGAATAGGATGGCAGATAGCATTATCAATAGAAGCAGCATGTTTCCTTATAGCTTCAAGGAGAGCAGGCTTGTCTGGTTTACGCAGTTGATTTTTTTCTTCGAATAATGAGGGTGGATATGGAGAAAGCTCATATTTCATCACCTCATCTAAGCATAAGTCACCAGCCTGCGACACGACCAGAAACCTCTGAAATAAAAGGGCTGGATCTATTGTTCGGTCTTCAGCAACCTTAACACCCTTTGAAGATGCCAGTGTCTTCACTTTCATGTTCCGTTTGTGCGAATAAGAGAATACAGGCTGATGTTCCATTTTAGAGACAATGTTGCCTCCAACACTGAAGAGGTCATGCACATTCACATCATCATCAGCATTTATCCCTGTTATGATGTTGCGCAATTCTGTCTCTTCTGAAAACGGGGTGTAAAGTTGAAGCACAGATGCAAGTTTTTTCAAGTCTTCCTTATCTCGTGTTATTCGTGCGGCAGTAGCCTCTTTGTGCTGTTCACTTGTTGCATACCTCATTTCACAGAAGTCCTGCATAGCATAATTGTACGATGACGATACAGGGGCCGACATAGTCCAGACAGCCCTTTGGTGTTCTGACATCCCACTACCCCTTGTTAAACCACCTGTACTTTTGAGCGACCTCATCAATGTTTGCTCAATAACCAAGTCACAACCAAGGCCTGCCCAGAATTTGTCACTCCGACGGATGACATGGCATCCACGCATGAATTTTTGAAAGATTTCAGGATTTTCATTCTCTAAAGTGTTCATCTTCTGCAGGTAAAGGTAAGCAGGTTTCAGGTAGTTTGGATGACCTGCGGCAGCAAATACCGGTAAACAGTCTGTAACAGCATGGATATGCATTTTCCAGGATCCTGTGCGATCAGCCTCAATCAGTTCTCTGGCTACACCCAACATTCTCTGGTAGTTCAGCCATAGTTTGCTTGTTTTTGATTTCTCAGACTGATATGATGCCTTCGATGTTAATGCATGTACAATATCTGCCATGCAGTCAGACTCAAGCACACTTTCAACCCCGATTTCACCATTCTCAATTTGGCGGTACAATTGTTCAACTTCCTGATGATGGCTCTCGAATCCAGGTTCACTCTCAATGATCTGAGAGATGAGTTGGTCAGTGAGACACTGGTCAAGCAAGAGATGTCCCCGAAGTGCACGCTGGACGGCTTTCCCTGACAAAATATGTACGACAGCATTTTCACCATAGATAGACTCTAAGATCTCTTTAAGTCCACTTCCTTCCATCAGTGTACCAATAGCCCCCAGCAGGTTCATTAAGGTACGGAAGCTCCCAAGTAACAGAATGACATCACACACTGAACTACTTTCTTCAGCTTCATTCAAAATTTCAGAGGCTTTCCAAAACAGACAGAGGCTGGTCGAATGTGACAACAGGTGTAATGTTGTGCTTCACTGCAAGGTTAGAGATAAAATCTAAAGTGGACAAGATGCACGTCTTGTCTCCAGGGTACATACCAATCATTGGAAGAAAATGGACTGATGATTGACCTGGGTGACTTCGTTTACTATTCATTAAGTGCATCATTCCTTGCCAATTTGGTGTTTGAACATGAAATCTGAAGGACACTTCCCAAAGTAGATCTATCCTGTGGTCTTGCATATCCAGCAATGGCAAGGGTACAAACCGGATGCTGTGACACATTTGTTTTGAAAAACGATATTCTTTGATGGGAATTTTGGTCTCACTCAAGTCATTTATTTCACTCATCTTTTTCCTCAGAACAGTGTAGCTGACTTGCCTACCAGGGGTTACAGCTGCGATCATCCCCATTCCATGAAATGTGCCCTTCCCGTCAAGTGTCACAATGTTGTGGTCAACATTATCTGCAGCAAACAAGAGCATCTTTTTACTTACACTTTGACCCCCTAAAACATCAGGGGCTACCGAAGAACTTGAATTGTCCTCAAATCGTTGCACTTCCGTATAGGATACACAATGTCCCATTGCAAAAAGAATATCAATCAGGAATCTAGAGCGGAAATGATGGTGCATTTGCACAGCCAGTCCAAGCTGTAAAGGAGCCATAACTGTTCTTGGGCGAACTGCCTGAATGATTGCATGACCTATGCTTGACACCTTCCGTTGAGTGTCCTTTCCTACCAAGAGGTTCTGTAGCATGAATCGCAAACTCGGAGGAATATACTCAAGTGTTGCTTCCAATTCCAGATCAGAGACGTTTGGATATTGATGTTTGACAGGTTCTACAAGAGATTTGATATCACTTTTTATCAGCTTTGTTGCAGTTTCTATAATTGCTCTCTTTTGGGTTTCTTCATCCCCCTTCGGCTTTGAGAAATAGTCCCGCAGAATCGCACTTGTCTTTTCTCTAAAAGTCACAATATCATGCCCTCCCCCACTCCCTGCCACATAAACAGAATCACCGTAGTGGGACAGTAGTTTCGATTTGAGATACTGATTGCCATATTCACTGAAGTCACTGTCCTGCAAATACTCTTTCATCTTATTGGCAAGGTCAGTTATGGTAAACTGTTCTTCGTCGTTGTCCTCAAAATAGGCACACACCCTCAGAAAAGCCTGTTCCTGGTCATTATTAGTAGGCCTCCCAGATTTTTTTCTCTTAATATCTGGGCATAACTTATGTTGTGCAGGAATGTCACAGAATGTGCGGAAATTAATATCACAAGAATGATGGTACAGACAATCAGCTGCATGAAGATCTCCCCCAAAATATTCTACGCGACCACGGACTCTAAATGCCCAATCATCATTACGGACTTGGCAAGTCGAAAGTATCCTGCCTACAAATGTTTCTGTTCTTACAAAGCTATAATCATCATAATCTGCACTTGTTTTGCTAGTTGCTACTTTTCTTCCACAAAATAAGCAGTCAGCTTTGCTATCAAAACGCCCAGTAGATACACGTGCACTTCTTTTCACACCTTTCTGGGTAGAATTTAACTTTGCTTTTTTATGCCTCTCAATATCTTTTTTGTTTGTGTAGTTCAAGCGGCATGTCTTGTGGACCTTAGTTCCAGCAGCTACGACGATCTCATCACCTCGTCAACACTTGCACTGTTTATGCTGTCTGCACCTTTTTGAGTGATAATGATGAAATATTCGTTTTCGGTTGCTTTGCATTCAGGAAAAATGCAAGATTCTCTATCGTCAATCATTTTTGAAGCCCTGAAATACAAAAGAAGCTTTTGCTGTACCCTTTTTATGTTAAAATGAGAGGGAACGGAGCCTTTAGACGTCTCGTTCTTGTCTTTTTTTTAGAATCTGACGTTGCTTACTGATTTGTCAAGATAAAGTCACTGAGGGTTGTTGTGAACTATAAAGATGGATAAGTCACTTTAACAGTTACCCATTTATCGAATGACACACTAGATTACATGACTGACTAATCTCTTTCTATATCCATATGACCTATCCCATGTTAAGATAATTGTCTCTCTGTTTTCCAACAGAGGTAGTTTATTTTTGAACTTTGTTTACTTCATCCAGAAACCTTAATATAAAAAAGTTGAATATGACGTGAATAAGACGTGACGTCATATCGTAAATGACGTCATGATGCCACTTCGGTACACAAGTTAATGTTTTGGAGTTATAAATCTATGAGAAGATGGTGTTAGCAGCTAATCTTCATCAATATATACCAGTAATTTACAATCATTCTATGACGATTTTTTAAAATTCTTTTTTTCAGATCTGGCAGCCATCTATTTTTAACGTCATATTTGGACACATTGTGATGCTCCAATTTCGGCCTATTTTTAATATATCATTCCCTAGAGCCAAGAGAGTAAGAAAATGCAATAAAACATTTTCTTGGAATTTTTTTAGGGTAAGCCCCATTATTTCATATGTTGACCCTACTAAATCAATACATATTGTTTATAATTTGTATCACTATTTGTAACTCGCATATGCTTTCAAATTTATTGTATGCTATTAAGGTACATTTATTACTAAATAAATATTGAATTGAATTGAATTGAATTGAAATTGGACTCATTTATAGATCTAACACAGATTTATTCCTGGAAAAACTTTCGAACTTACTTGACATGTTAGGTGACCTAAACATGACTTTTTATCTTATGGGTGATTTTAATATTGAACTACTGGGTTTCTGCAGACACACTAAAACTGACTTGTTAATAGATACCATATTCAGTGCTGGAATTGTGCCTGCTATCACGATACCCACGCGAATCACGGTCCACCCTGCCACTATAATCGATAATATTTTCTGCAATAAAATCAAGTCACAAACATCTTGAATAATTATCACGGATGTAAACGATCATTTTGCAACATGTTATGTTGACGAATCTCCAAAAGACATGTCCGCACAGTACAAACTCTAAAAAAGGTGATTTAAGCTGGAAAACATTGATCACTTCAAATCCCAATTGCCTGCAGGTGACTTCTCTAACGTAATGAACGCATCGTATCCGAATGAAGCCTACAGTGTTCTATTTGACATTGTGCATGCAGCTTTTGACCGCGCATTTCCAGAAAATTTGTTAAACCTCCCCAAAATGTTGTAAAGCGCGAACGATGGATGACTTTGGGTCGTTTAAAGTGATAATTGAAAAAAAAACAACTGCATGTAAAACATTAAAAACCCAACAATGCAAAACAAATTAAGATACAAAACGTACAGCATCATCTACAACAGACTAAAACGAGCTCGTAAACAGATTATTATAACACTGTACATCGAGAAAACCAACATAACAGGAACAAAACGTCGGAAATATTGAAGAAAGCAATTAATAAATATAACCCTACACTTACCGTCCCGTCGACATTTGTCTCTGAAAATTTTGAAATATCCGACGCCGAAGTAATAGCTGCCAACTTTAACTCATATTTCGTTAACATTGGCAAAACATAGTGAGGCATTGTCTCCTTCCTGTCGTCTACTTTTCGATTATATTGACGGAAACAATACAGAATCATTCTTTATCTTGCCAACTACTCAGCACGAAGTAATTCAGTGCACTACAAAATTAAACCCGAACCCAAGCCGAGACCTTGACAATATGTCCAAAATGGTAAAGGAAATCATATACGAAATCGCTGAACCCTTAACACACGTAATTAACCTTTAATTCTCAACTGGCCTTGTCCCCATGAAAATGAAAGTAGATAAAATAATAAAGGTCTTGGAATCAGGCAATCAACAAAACTTCAATAACTATAGACCCATTAACAGCTTACCAACGTTCTCTGAAAATATCGGAAAAAGTCATGTATTCTAGATTAATACATTTTCTGGAGGATAACAAGATAATTCATCAACATCAGTTCGGTTTTAGAAAGGCACACTCGACAATGCATCCGGTACTACATTTTGTCAATAATGTCGGCGTAATGAACGATCAGCTGACAAAAGACTGTGTACTGGAAATTTTCTCGACTTTTCCAAAGCATTTGATACCATAAATCATCGATTGTACTTAAAAAGGTAAAAGTCTATATGGAATTGGATGGCATACAAACACCTGGTTTAAAAATTACCTGATAGAGGAGAGATATCAATCGGTATCATTCCAAAATGTCTGTTCCTGGACATATATACAGGTGTTCCACAGGAGTCTCTCCTGGATCCTCTTCTTTTTATTATTTATATCAATGATATAAATTTCACGTCTATAAAATGTTACCGTATGCCGATGACACTACTGCCTATACGGCTGGCAACAACTCAGAATTAACCATAGAAGTCGCTAACAACGAACTCAACAAGATATACAACTGGTGTATGGCGAATAGAGTCGTCCTCAAAGAAAGTAAGACAAAGTTTATCATCTTCCATCCGCAGAGTGATAGTTAATCTATTTGAAGTAGAAGAATTGTGCTTGACAATTCAACCATCTCCCCCATCGCAAATAGCTAAGAAGAAACAATTGTCAAATTCTTAGGAATTTTTGTGGATGAAAAAGTGAACTTCAAGCACCATCCTTCGGTTTTCTGTTCCAAAATGTCTTGGGCTATTTATGCCATAAATAGATTGAAAAGGATTCTGTCACGAAAAATGCTTGAGAACATTATATTACTCTTCAATCCACAATCACATGCTCTACAGTATTCAAATCTGGGTGCACTCGCCTCGACCAGAGCGCTCACAAAACTGCAAAAGAAAGCCATCCGAATCATAACCAACAAACATTCAATGCACACATCGATCCACGATTAAGAAATCACCGTATTTTAAAAATCACAGACATGTATAAATTCACATTCAGCTGTTTATGAATGATTCGCATAATAAAATGTTGTCTAAAAGTTGTGAGAATGCCTTTAAAATATACCAAAACCCCTCCGGTATGGACACAAGGCAGTCAGGTAAATTGTAAATAGGACCCTGTTCTCTGCTAATCTTCCCACACATACTTTCTCTAGGGAGTGGCATAATATTGCACTGTCCGTTCAAAATTATCAAAGATCACTATTCAAAGACCATAACTGAACAATGCCAAGGTTCGTACTCACTGCATGCCAACTGAAACAATTCAGTGTGCCCCGAATGTAGGTCGTATCTCTATTTATCTCATCACTACTTCTCTATTCAATCATCATCACATGCCAGAAAACATAGAATATATTTATCACATGACGGAAGGAACCAGTCTAACATATCATCTGCAGTAGGCCTGTAAAATGCCCTCTTACTGGAGAACACGCTATTATCGGGATAGCCTCAATTGTCACGTCTGCTTCTCGTTTTCATTTCTCTTCTTTCATCTTTCTTTTCTCTTCTTTTCTCTCTTTTTTCTCTCTTTTCGTGTTCATTTTTTTAAACGTGAATGACGGAACGACAGCCATTAGTGGCTACGCCATCTCCCAGTGATGCAGCCATGCAGTTGTGAATAATGCAACCTCTATGTACATTTTTGTTATTAACTCTATACATGTTTTACTACTGAAACCATTCATTAGCTGAAGTCATATCTACAGTAAATCATCTTCCCCCACCCCCCACCCCCACCCCCCTGAAAAAAAAACTTCTGCTGGACAGGACATTTCATCGAAACTAGTACAGGACATTATAAATGAGATAGCTGTCCCTTTAACCCATATCATAAATACCTCATTCTCAACTGGGACTGTACAATCCAATATGAAAATCGCCAGAGTAATACCAATTTTCAAATCCGGGGATAAACAGTCAATTATCAATTATAGTCTAATAAGTATTCTTCCCTCATTCTCAAAAAGCATCGAAAAATTAATGCTTAAACGACTGATGAATTTCTTAGGACTCTAACAACGTAATCTATAGCTGTCACTTCGGTTTCGGAAAGGGACATTCAACAATCCATCCAATAATGTATCTTATCAACTACGTTTCCATAATGAATAACAAAGCAATAAAAGATTGCACATTATCGACACTATTGATTATGAAATATACTTGAAACTTGAAACTTGAATATACAAGAAACTTGAACACTATGGGACAGGTATAGCAAATTCTTGGTTTCAGAACTATCTCTGGGAGATTCCAATCTGTGTAATTCACGAATGAATCTTCGGATTTACTAAATGTTACCACGGGTGTAATACATGGCTCTGTACTGGGTCCGCTTTTGTTCGTGTTATTTATCATCGACATCTGTGAGTCAACTGCCATGAATATTCTGTCCTTTTGCTGAAGACACAACAGCCTATACATCAGGGAATGACCTCAAACTCCTAACAGAGACGACAAACAATGAATTATCAAAAACTGATCATTGATGTTTAGCAAACAAGTTATTACTAAATGATAACAAAACAAAAGTCACTATATTTACTAAATGTTACCACGGGTGTAATACATGGCTCTGTACTGGGTCCGCTTTTGTTCGTGCTATTTATCATCGACATCTGTGAGTCAACTGCCATGAATATTCTGTCCTTTTGCTGAAGACACAACAGCCTATACATCAGGGAATGACCTCAAACTCCTAACAGAGACGACAAACAATGAATTATCAAAAACTGATCATTGATGTTTAGCAAACAAGTTATTACTAAATGATAACAAAACAAAAATGACAATTAAAACAACGTATGGACCCCAGTTTTATTAAATGATTCAAACTTAATAATAGGAGGTAATAATAGTCAGAACAAATTCATAATATTCCTAGGAATTAACATGGACGAGAATCATAAATTCAACCACGGTGTATCTGCACTCTGTACGAATCTCTCCAGGGCAATCTATATCCTGAAGAGAGCAAAAAAGAATAATAATAAAAATTACCGCTCGAAACATTACGTATACTCTATTTTATCCTACCCCAAAGCCACTTAAATTATGGGATTCAAATATGGGGCGATGCATCAGCTACTAAAGAAATTCTGAATCTGCAAAAGAGGTTGTGCGTATCAAAACGAACAAAAAGCTCAACTCACACACGGACCCTCTATTCAAACGTTTGAAAATTCCTAAAAATTTAAATTTTAAAGTTACATTCACACCTATTCATAGGCGACTAGTCTAAAACAACCACCCCGTCAGTTTTGATAATACATTCCAAGTGTACTCGACCCCCCCCCCACCCCCCCCACCCCCCCCCCCCCCCACCCCGGTATGAATACAAGGCAATGTGAGAACCTAAACATCCATAAACCTCGAATTCAGTTCTCCGCCTCTCTATCATACTTTTCCATTCCTAAATTGCGGAACTACTTAGAAACGACGATTAGATCCTCAACCGTACGTCATTTTGAACAAAAACTTTAATCAATAAATTGCTAAAAACCTATATCGACAATATTAGCTGTTCCAACCCAAGATGTCCCAACTGTCTCACCTGGAGGGGACGCGGGTTGTTATATCCTTCTTTACTTTCCACAAGCACATAAACAGGTTGCCTTGCCATTTACGGTTTTCCTATTAGACATCGCCCTTATTACCCTACGGTCATTACCCTACGGTCATATGTACTGCTTTACTTAATATAAAAATAGTTATTCCGTCTACTCGAAAATTTGTTAAACAACGGGTCAAATCAACTAAAGTTGCAACATTGGGAGTTTGAACCGTTATGAGGAAGCAATACTCAAATCCAATCCATTTCATGTTAGCACAAACGCAATAACTACCTGTTGTCTGGACTTATTTTCCTCGAATCCAACGTTTGCCAGTTGCCATTCTGTTTTATTCAATATTTTGATTCACTAGGGGATGACGTCAGGGACGACAGTCACAAGACTATATTATTTCCCACAGAATACATTTATACATCTATCTATGAATTTTTAATTTTGTTTTTTCTTTCTTTTTTCTCATCTCTCACCTGAGTTGTAGGCTGTGAAATAAACATAGCTGAACTCATTCAAATGAACCAGTTCAGTTCAGTTCTTTATTGACTCAAATCACCGTAGTGATACAAGAGTTTACAATGCACATTCTTCGAAATAAATTAAATACACTATTCATTCATTCATTCATTCATTCATTCATTCATTCATTCATTCATTCATTCATTCATTCATTCATTCATTCATTCATTCATTCATTCATGCATTCATTCATTCATTCATTCATTCATTCGTTCATTCATTCATTCGTATTACTCCACCTCGTCTTTTACAAATTCACTCACTCATTCTCTATCCTCATTGAATCCATTGTTTTACTGTAAAGTCCTTTAATTGTAAATTTATTTGTTCAATCATTCATCCAAGATACCATATCACTTTGATGTGAGGTTAGGTAGGGTGATGTTGCACCCGACGTACTTGTATATAAACTACAGTGTTTTTATCCTGTTTGTACAGAAAATTTTCGTTTCTAAACAAACTCCCAATTACATACCATTACCGCAACAGACTGTGACTAGAAATGAAAAAGAAATAACGTCTCAACCCGACCAACAGTTGAACTATATCTGGGACAGACTGTGACTAGAAATGAAAAAGAAATAACGTCTCAACCCGTCCAACAGTTGAACTATATCTGGGACTTAACCTCCTTTTATCTTCATCTTGGAACAATATATTGTAGTTATGTTTTATATATTTGTCCAGCGAGAAAGGATGGTAGTATGTTGGTGAATTATGGCGGGTAACATTACACTCGACGAGGTGCAGGTAGACGCAGAGTACGACTTTATACAGCTCTATAATGAGAAAATATGTTCCTTGACAGAAAATGATGAATCCCCATATAAAAACCAGGCAACTGACTGCAACTACTTTTCGCCTAGAGACTTTCAGTCAATGGTTTGTAAAATAGACGCAGGATTCTCAATATTCCATCTCAATTGCCAAAGCCTGAAGGCCGATTGGGATTCCTTTCAAAACATGCTATATAACCTACAAACAGGAAAGAACTTCTTCGACATAATAGGACTTACCGAAATTTTCCAAATTCCTCCAGAGATGTCGTTCAGTCTGGATGGCTATGCCCCGATTATTAAACGTATGAGACACGAGAATGATGATGGTCGAGGAGGGGTTGGTCTATATATTAAAAAAGGAATACCCTACAGAGTTCGTAATGATATTTCGTTCTTTATTCCCCATGTCTTCGAATCTCTGTTTATTGAAATTAAAGATAAATACCAACCCAGAATTATTGGCGTTATTTATAGACCCAACACTCCTCCTAAAGCCGACATCAACCTTTTCTTATCAAAATTAAATGAAATAACGAATGTTTTAAATGCCGAAAATAAAAAAAGTTTATATTATGGGAGATCTTAACCTGGACCTTTTAAAAGCAACTACACTCTCAAAAACGGAAGAATTTGTTAATCTCATGTTCAGTCAAGGCTTTCTGCCGTATATCACCAAGCCAACGAGAGTAACCTGTCGTTCTGCTACTCTGATAGATCATATCTTCTCTAATAATGTTTCACAAGCAGCATTACCTGGAATAGTCATATCTGACGTGTCAGATCATTTTGGTGTTTTCTATATTGAGGAAAACCCCAAACCAAAAGATCCACCACACTTTACACTAAAAAGAATAATAAATGCAGAAAGAATAGTTGAATTCAAAACACTTATCTCGCAAAGTGATTTTAATCCTGTAATGCAGTCGAATTGTCCCATTGAGTCATATGAAACCTTTCTAAACATCTATATGGAAGCCTATGAAAGAGCATTCCCTCTCAAACGTGTTAGCCAGAACAAAAAATTTATTAAAAAACAGCCATGTGGATGACAAGGGGGCTTGTAATATCCTCCAACAACAAAGAAAAATTCTACAAGAAAAAACTCCAAGCTCCCACAGAAAGGAACTCAGAAAACTATAAAAACTACTGTAGAATCTTCAACAAGGTAAAAAAACCAATGTAAAGCTACCTATTATAGAGATATCCTAAACGAAAACAAAAACAATATGCGAAGAACGTGGCAGATTTTAAACGAAGCCATCAATAAAGGAAAACCTGAAGCCAGATTACCATCGTTCTTCACCCAGGACAACATCGAGTTAAGCGAGCCCCATGCCATCGCAGAAGAATTCAACAATTTCTTTATAAACATTGGAAAAAACACATCCGAACAGATTCAGAAAACTAATAAGTCCTACACAGATTACATGGACAACAATGTCTCCAATAATCTCTATTTAATACCCACAAATCCCACAGAAGTCAACCGAGTAGTAAATAAAATGAAGCCACAATTATCCAAAGACTGCGATGACATCACAACCTGTCTTCTTAAGCATACGATAACCGAAGTATTGGATCCTCTAACACATGTAATTAACAACTCTTTCCTAAACGGCAAAGTACCAGACAGGATGAAGATCGCGAAGGTGATACCCATATTTAAAGCGGGTGACAAGCACAGTTTTACAAATTACAGACCTATCAGTATACTTCCGGTATTCTCAAAAGTAATGGAAAAACTCATGGAAGTGAGGCTAGAGAGTTTCCTCAATAGGTTTAATATTTTATACCCTCCCCAATATGGGTTCCGAAAGCGACATAGTACTATTCATCCAGTTCTTCAGCTCCTTAAAAGCATTGCAATAGAAAATAATAAAGAAGAAAAAAACAGCACCTTAGCACTGTTCCTGGATTTGTCAAAGGCTTTTGACACCATAAATCACGAAATACTATTAGGTAAACTGGAAAAATATGGCATCCGAGGTGTCACCAACAATTGGTTTAGAAGTTACTTGTCCAACAGGTCTCAATATGTCACGTACGGAGAACACAAATCGAACTTAGCCAAACAGAGTTGTGGTGTACCACAGGGCTCGATTTTAGGCCCTATTCTTTTTCTTTTATATATAAATGATATAAGTAACTCAACATCACTCAATCTTTTATCATTTGCCGATGACACCACTGCACAATGCCCGGGCTCCGATAATAATCCCATTACATCGTATTTCAATGACGAGCTCCAGAAACTATACGAATGGTGCTCTGTGAACCAGTTAATGCTGAATGCTAAGAAAACCTCGTACATCATACTTAATCCAAATAAAGGTAGGAACAATAATCTTTGTCAAGAGGTAAAAATAAATAACCAAAACATTAACAAAGTTGGGGCCACCGAAACAGAAAAATCTGTTAAATTCTTGGGAATTAGCATTGATGAACATTTATCCTACAAGGCTCACATATCCCGATTATGCTCGAAAATAGCACGCGCAAACTATAGTCTAAACAAAGTTAAAAATATCCTCCCCCACGGAGCTATGAAAACTTTGTATTACGCCCTCATACATAGCCATTTGGTATACGGAATCCAGGCATGGGGCAACTCAAGAGCTATCAAAAAACTAGCTGTCCTGCAAAAACGTTCAATACGAATAATTAATAACAAAAAGTACAATTCTCATACAGATCCCCTGTTTAAAGAAAACCAAATACTCAAGGTTGATGATTTGTTTAGGCTACATGCACTACTGTTCGTGTTTGACTGGCAGAACGGCAGATTACCGGTGTCTTTCAATGATATATTTAAAATTACTGACAATCCATCTGGTAGGAGAACTAGACAGTCAGGCCTCCTATACATAGAAAAAACACGGACCCAAACTCTGGATAAATTTCCTTTATACTCCTTCCCGAAACTATGGAATGCTCTGGACGACACAACTCGTAATATTAGCGACAGAAGCATGCTTAAGAACAAGCTAACTTCCACATTCATTTCCTCATATTCCAGTTATATCAGCTGCAACAATCCCTACTGCCCTGATTGCACTTCGTAAACTTCGTAAATTGTCAAAGTCGTGGTCCGCGTCTAAATCTGGAATCCTCGTCTTGTGCAACCTGTCGCGCTTCCTCCTTACAGTGGTGCTATGTAAAATACTATATGGATATAAGTAAGAACTTGCAAATAAAAGTCTACACAAATAAATCAATAACATTCGTCATCCTACGATGATGATGCAGCTAACGTAGACACCACACCCAAACATCATGACCAACCTCCTTGTCGCAGTCTAAACGATACGAACTTCACGATGGGACTTGTTGCCGCCCTCGTGTGTTATGATAAGTAGTGGAGGGAGTCCTATAGGCAGGTTGCTTCTTGCCTACCTTGAATCACCGTCTTTCCGCTGGCGAAAATGAAACACTAATACTCTAATATCAGAAAAGTAATGATTCGATCGTCATTCTCCATCATGTGTCACATAATTGGCTCTCAGTTCATTCTTTCAGTCACAGTCTGTTTGCAATCACCCTATCTTCTTCCAGGGGGTGGCAGGTAGACAGCCAATCTGGCTATGCCACTTCCTACGGCATACCTCACATTACATTTGTGCAATATGTTTATTTGTAACCATTTTACATGTGTGTGTACCGTGAATAAAGAATCTGAATCTGACACTGACATGGTGGGGCAATTCTACATTTTGGAAAAAAAACTTATATTTTATTTGGATATAGAGAAAGATATATGAGTTAAGATATGAGATAAGATATGAGACAAGATTGGGGAAAATGTCAATTTGAACAGCTCGCCACACACGACCACCGGTGGGCAACACCAGGGCCGGGCAGCGGCCGGCAAGATAATAAGTTTCAGGTTTATAATGACATTTTCATCCGCAGCCCAATCCAGGCAACACCGACCCGTAGCCAGGAGCAGCGAACAATTCAAGCTGACATTATTTAATCCCCCACTTACGGGGCTAGAACTGGACCCCCACCCCTTCAATCCTAATACTAATATTCACCATTATGGATGAAGACTGGTCCAAAAAGCTAATAAATGGTAGACTTTCTGCCATTCCACCTTCTTGAGATACAACACAGCCTATGGCCCCTCAACGCAAGGAGCTCAATGAGCTCGTTGCAATGAAGGGACAGAAGCGATGTCGATACGTTAAGCTATAGAAGTTCAACCAAACCTGTCTGGGTATACTTTTTCGCAAACATCATTCGCCAATTTTCACCAATTTTGTCCGCCACTCTGGGCAAAGTGTCAGACACGTATTTAAAACTATCATTCAAAGCAGAAAGGGACTATAGTTGCACGGACATCGAACTAGATTGTTTGTCAACACACTTACTAAGAAACACTCCATAACAGGCAGAAGCTTGTGGCCGAAACAAACAATCCTCCATAACAGCAATAAATGACACTCGACCCGAGCGTATCAAGCTATATTCCTACAATCTAATCAGGTCAATCCACGTTGCATGCTATGTCCGCAGATTTTTATGGCAACTGAATAACCAGTTATTTCCCCAAACAACAGCACACGACACGGGTCGATAACATTAAGGCTAATGAGGCACAAACTTTCTTAAGGAAAAAATGAATTCTCAGCTGGCAAAATCAACAGAGAGAGACCTCCTGGTTAAACCCATGCCATGCCTTATAATCGGAATTGAGAGATATTAACCGGGTCAACCCCCCAACTCCACGAGCGCCCCAACGACAACACACCCGCCACGCACTGTATTACTCTGATGTTCCACAAAACGTATCGTCCTCTGATTTCCACTCTGGCCTATGTGCTGGTAGGCACACGGGACAAAGTGGAACTCAGCGGACGTCCTTTCTTACTGTAGTCGTTTTTTAAGAGGACTCATTTAGTTTTGAGATCATTATTTTAATAAATTTGCTTAATTTTCGCAACTGAGTTGTTGACGTGCTTGCTAAAAGTTCTCTAAATTTTAAAATATTTGGCCTTGCGCTATACTTTTTTTGGAACGTACAGTTCTCTCTCGTGTTTGAAATAAGGGCAGTTGAATAAATAATGGAATTCATCACCCACGTCATTCAAAGTACACTGGGGACATAACCTTTCCGTATATTGTAAACCTTCCCATCTACCATTTTCAACAGGGAGGTGATGATTGCCTGTTCGGAATTTAACCATATTTATGTATTCTTGTTAATGCAAAATTTAAAAATAGTGTTCGAATGCAATATTATCTTTAATAATGGAATAATTTATTGCCTTTTGTGATTTCTGTAATTCTGCGTGCCAGCTTTGATAATACTGATCAATCAGAGTTTGTTTAATTGCATTTTTAAGTGTTATACCTTGGAGATTATTTTGATAAATCCAGATATCTTGTCTACCGGTTTCATTTAATATATGTTTTATACTTTGTATCCATTTAGATTCAAAATTTGGCAGTTGCAACATATACTGATATACCTTGTATGGTAATTTATTTTGATTTTCTGTTACCAATCGGTTTCCAAAACCTATCATTCTACATTTTATTGTTATATTTATTGGCAATCTACCTGTTTCTGCATATAGCATGTATAAGGGCGTATTTTTCTTCAGGAGAAGTAACTTTCTTATAAATTGACAGTGTATGCGTTCCAGCATCTTAGGATCCTCATATCCCCAGACCTCAGATGCATATGCTAAAATTGTCAGTATGATCAAAAAGTTTAAATATCAGATCTGGTGGCAGATCAAGGTTGTTTACTCTAGTATAGAGTAAGTGAAGGGCTTTCTTAGCTTGCTCACTAAAGTTTTTCCGAGCATTTAAAAAACTTCTGGATTCAGAAAAGATCACCCCAAGATATTTATATGAATTTTCTACGTTCAATTCAATATTATCAATTTTAAATGAGAACTTGCGGCGAGCCCTTGAGCCAAAAACAACTACTGTAGTTTTATTTATGTTGATACTTAGTTTCCACATTCTACAATCATCTACAAAATCATCCAGGCTTTTTTAAGTTTAAACGGGTTGTCGGCAATAAGGACAGTGTCATCCGCATACAAAAGTATAAGTATCTGCAAGAAAGTATTGAATTCATTTTCTATGTTATTATGATGGATAACCAAATTCCCTCTCTCCACTAAGAAAGTTTCCAGATCATTCAAAAACAAAGAGAATAATACAGGTGAGAGACTTTCCCCTTGATGAACCCCACATTTACAGTTGAAAAAAACAGACATTTCATTATTTTGTCTAACACAGGACTTGATATTGGCATATATGTTTTTAATCAAGATAATAAATTTTCCATTGATATTACTTTTTAGTAGCTTGTGTCATAATCCGTCCCTCCATACCGTATCAAACGCCATGGCGAAATTGATAAAAATACAGTATAATTTCTTTTTAGAAAACTTGAAAATCTCAAGTATAGAATTTAGTGTAAAGATATGATCTACTGTAGAATAATTCTTTCTAAACCCAGCTTGGTTTTCATTAACAATATTATTTTCTTCTAAATAATAGTTCAATCTATTATTAAGAACAGATGTAAATAATTTACCAACACAACTCAAAAGAGTTATTGGTCTGTAATTATCGGGAAGTTTCGGGTCACCTTTATTTTTGTATATTGGAACAATTATTCCTTCGGACCAACGCGTTGGTATTATGCCCGATTCAAAAATCACATTAAATAGTTGCACATATAGAGGTAGCATTTTGATTTTGGAAGATTTAATATACTCATTTAATATCTTATCAATTCCCGAAGATTTATTATTCTTCAGAGAATTTATACTAGTTAGTATTTCATCAGATGTTATTGGCGAATTCAAAACAATGTCATCGTCATCAATATTGACCTGGTTTTGCACTTCGATGTTGTTGTTACTTTCATTTTCGTTACTATTCATTTCTCTAAAGTGTTCATACATTGATTCTAAACTGGGTGGCTCTACATGACTACTATTTTTAACTTTATTGCAGTATCTCCAGTAAACCTTTGGGGATCTACTTTGTAATTTCCGCAGTTTTATTTCTTTATCTTTCCTATATTTATTCATATGTTTTATCATCGTATTTTTATATATTTACTTGCAGCTTTCAATGATATTCTATTTATTACTGATGGTTGTTTTAAGTACTTTTTACGTTCTTTGTTGTAAATTTTCTTTTTTTCTTACATTCCTGACCATACCACGGTTTACAATTTCCATTTGTTGAAATAAAATTTCTCTTTTTATTTGAAAAGTTTTATTTGCACTTTCAATACAAATATTAGTCAATTTTGAGGTTATATTATCAATATTCGTCTGGTTTACATTTAATTTAATTTGTCAATTTCCTCAATTACTTCCGTAATATTATCATCATTCATGTTATCAACAAACACACCAGATTGCAAGGCGTCCCATTTAAGATTTGTATTTTTAATTGGTTTGTTCTTGATTAAATTATTATGAGTAATCTTTAATTTACTATTCAACAGTGCGTGTCCATCAGAAAATAGGCTTGTGAGCCCAACGACCTCAAAATTTTCTAATAACGTATATCCATCCATTGTCGATAGGATATAATCATTCACAGATAAATCACTGACCGTCATTTTACCAATAGTTTTATCATTGTCATATCTGCCATTTAGAATAACGAGGTTATTATTTTTACATAACGCTACTAGCTTATACCCATGGTTATTTTTTTCTTGTCTTGTGACACCTATTTAAGGTGATATGTCGACTTTTCATAGCAGATATTTGGTCAAGAAAACTTATAACACCATCATCGAGTTCGAGGGTCTCAGAAATTGCGACATCTTCAGCAGTATAATCTGTAAGGTCTGCGGTTTGGGCGTTAAAGTCACCGACCAAATAGACATACTTGTATTTACCACATATGTTGTGTACTTCGGATTCGAATCGCTCGTACCTATCATTATTATAGAATCTGGACTGAATCGGTGGTATATACACTGTTCCAAACAATATATCATTATCAAGACTAACATATCTACCACCGATTTTAATACAAAATATATAGTCAGAATCCGTTCCAATCACTTCAACAAATGGAAACAAACAATCTTTCACAAACACCCCTAGACCGCCAGACTTTCTTATAAATTTCTGCTTTCGATGCATATTTACAAATTTGTAACCTTCAACAGTTATTAAATCTTTTTCATCAGTTTTCGTTTCGCAAACAAATAGGAGATCATAATGTTTGACAAGTGCAACAAAATCAGGATATTCTACTCGCCTTTTCAGGCCACATACGTTCAAGAACGCTACATTAAGGAATTGGATCAAAGAGTTATTTTGTGTTATGTGTGATTTGTTTGCACAGGGAGAGGATAACCAGCTCTCAAGTTCAGAATTTTTGACATCTTCCCCAGCAACCTATTGTCTATTTGTATTGGGTGGTATTGTATTGGTCGAAATATTCAAATTTTGGCTAGTCTTCGCAGAGGTTTCATCAGCTATATAATGCAATTGTTTCTCATGACGTGCCACATAGTCATTCATAACCTCTCTGTACTGGTCAATACGACCACTATTTGAGGCCCTATTTGAGGCAGTGATAGAATACGTGACAGATCCAATCTCCGACACACTATCCGAATTGTCACTCCTCTCAGATATATCGCCCTGCTCAAGAATATCACCCTGCTCCATGAGCACTTCAAACCTGTTCTCTGGTCGGGTCGGTTGTACAGGTGTGTTTGGTTTAGAGAAACGTCGGGCTCTGTTTGGCATAGAACTATCATATTTCTCATATCTGTTTGCATTCATGCATTCTGCCCAGTCAGGAAATTCATCAATTATAACACGTTTCTGTACTACCAGTTTGGCTGGGTATCCTATGTAAACAGTATGTGGGGGGTTTCGGGACTTCTCTTCTTTGTATCGGGACCATAAACGTGCCCTGGCTTGAACAATTTCTCTCGGATAATCTCTGTTAATGCCGAAATTTGGTTTACCTTTCAAGTTATACGAGTTTTTAAGAATCAGTTCAACGATGCTCTGATCGCGGAAACAGACTATAATTGGTCTAGTTTTATCACAGACCTCTCTACCAAGACGATGTGCTCGTTGTATATATACATTACATGGCTCAATCTTCAAATTAGTTTCAAGGAATTTTGTTATTACACTCATACAGTTCTCACTCGGGTTCGTTTCAGGCATCCCCTGGAAAATTAAATTAAGTCGTCTATTTCTAGCTTCTGCATCGATGCTGTTGTATTCCAGAAGTTTTACACGATTTGCAACTGTCAAATTTTCGGTCAGGATCGACTGAACACAACTCTCAACATTGAGTACACGCGCACTCAAGTTGTTTGCATCTGACAGCATTTCAAATAAGGCGACAAGTTTATCATCAGTTGGTAACTTCTTAAAATCATCTTTCGAAAAACTAACTGTGTTGCCAGACACATTCGTAGGATTACTTCCTCCCCGGGTGAACGTCTTTGTCTTTTTATTGCTTGCCTGTCAGTTTTGTTTTTTTGCCACTCGCCTTCATTTCCAACATCATGGCCGCCATTTCTGTCCGTCACTTTGGCGTGAAATTGCGAGTCACACCCAGGTTTTTGCTGTAATGCTCCACTATTTTCCATCCTCACAAACACCGCACCAGACTTAAGACTACCAAAATATCAATACTGTCACTAGTCACAAATTACAACACGAAGACTACCAGTAAACAGGAGAATTTAAAGAAAATAACCAGAGAAAAAACTCTTTGACTTCTCTCCGCCATGTCACGTGATAGTTAACTGATTACTCTGAAAAGAGAAATGAACAGTTGTGTATTCATTGTTCATACAATTCATTTTATGAACACTCAATCTTGACAGGACAGCAGTTGTCAATGGTTGAAACTAGTTGGAGTGTTTTGTCTTCAGTTCTGTAAAAATAAAAGTAGGTGTAAAAGAATTATAAATAATAAACTTGAGAGGCTCATATAACATAGAAGTCTGAAATATTTGAAGTTTAGAAAAACATGATAAAATTACGAAAGGGTGCTGTTTCACGGAGAAAAAGCCTTTATAAGATGTTCTGTTTTCCTTTACATGTGGATATCACAAGGTAGTACCCAGACTCAAATATTTGGGTAAGAAGATTATTAACTGGTCTCACCATAAGTTTCCAGACTATTTCGTCACTATATGCTAATAGAATTCTCATTTAGTAGCTGCTCCAAGCTGATATTCATTTATGGATTTGCACTCACGGCCAGCTTCAGCGTTTCACGATTTTATGAAAATTCAGTGGCTAGGGTGGGTCCTGTGTGCATTTTTGGGCCCAGAATATTACTCCGCATTTTCCTATTATATACCATCTGAAGTTAAAAAAAAAAATCAGAATAGAATTTTGCCATCCTAGCAAAAACGTAAAAATTAATGTTTTTTGAAAAATTCAAAAAATAATAATTATAGTTGAGATAACGTTTCAATTTTTGTTTCACACAGTCGCAATAAACTATATCTTAGATTGAGGTGGCAAAAATAATTTTATTTTCAGAATTTGGTATGCATTTTAGCAAAAATGTGCATTTCTTTTTTTGTTTTTTAGCGAAAATATTTTAAAAAAAAACCAAAGAAGTTATATTTGCATTGTGGTACAAAGAAATAATCAAAGCATGTTTACACATTTCTTGAAAGGTAATCATATTAGTTGGGTGGGTTAATGGAGGACAGATTTATATGGACAAGGGTGGGAAAAGTCTACCCTGATTTTTTTAACTTCAGATAATATATAATAGGAAAATGCAGAGTAATATTCTGGGCCCCAAAATGCACACATGATCACCCTAGCCACTGGGCTGATAATAGGAATGTCAGTGTGCTTTTAATGGCTCGTATAATATTTGCCAGTCTATATAAAAGTCATATTAATACGTATACGTTTGTTAAACATTGATGCATTATCAGCAGACTGTAGTATTTTCGAGGAATATTTAATTTTCAGTTCTCTAATTGGGAGTTTTAATAGTGGGTGGTGATGTGTATTTATAATACACGTAATCCCATTTCCTTATACAGAACTACTGATCACCGTGAAAGAAATCAATATTGATGCACTATCACGTAACTTGCACTTGTCAAACTTACAGACCAAATAATTTTACATTATTTTAGATTTTACTTCTTCATGAAAATCGTAAACAACCTCTTTGCAGAAACAATGAAATAATAATACAAGGTAATATAGTAGCACGGTGGTTCAGTAGGCAGAGATGCAGGCTGAAGTGCTCGGTTTGAATCCCATCTGCGGCAACCGCGTTGTGTCCTTGGGCAAGACACTTAATCCCGATCGCCCACGTGGGGGCACTGTGGTGTGTTGTGTACTAAGGCATACTGTACGTCGATGGTGATCTTGACTTCAGCCAATGCTAACCCTGCTTGTGTGGAGTTAGTACATTGGGGAGCCTGACAGTTGCTTCCCGTTGCTATATGGTTCTCTCCGGGTACTTCGACTTCCTCCACCCTTGAAACTGTCCGACAGGAGGTGACCCTGGCTGTTGAAAGTGTCGTTAAAACCCCAATAAATAAATTAAAAAATAAATAAACAAGGAAATATATGCTGAATTCGAGGCTAAGTAACGGGCATATAACAGGATCAATACGGACGGATATAAAGATGAGGAGAAATAGACAGGACGGCATTCGCGTTCGAGCTGTCATTTTTTATCGCACGAGATCGATTTGGGTCGAGGGATAATATTGAACGAGAAGCCGAACGCGTATGCTGGCTGTACTGTATTTATTGCACGCCTACAGTTTACTAAAAAATTATAAATCGATTTTGGAGGAGGGATTTTATTGAACTCGATGTCTTCGGCTTCTTGTTCAATATTATTCCTCCGCCGAAATCGATCATGTGCGGTAAAAAATGACGATTCGAACGTGTAGGCTGTCTGTATTTATTGCACGCGTACAGTTTACTAAAACAATATATTAAAAACACAAATCATTGCCAAAAATAAGCGAAACCTAAAAAAAGAAATAGTTAAATAGTCCACGCACGTGATCAGTATTGTTCAAGGACAATACAAAAAACAATTCTTGTTCGCTTCGGATTTTGCAGAAAACGTGTGTATTTTATGAAAATAAAAGCATAGGCGTGCAATAAAGTACTATTCGCTGTTGCAAGAGCACCTCAATCAGAATACCATATGAAATCCTTTTTTACAACTGAAGTCAAGGCTTTACAAATTGCACTGGAACAGATTGAGAATGGAAAGGAAAAAAATCTCAGACAAACTCTTTGCAATTCAAGCAAATATATACTGAATTAATGTGTACGCATAGGCATATAACTGAATTTAGACTGATAAAAGGATGAAGAGAATGTACTGTTCACTATTCCTAGAGCATCTCAATCAGAATACCATATAAAATTCTATTTTCACAACTGAAGTCAAAGCTTTACAACTTTCACGCGAACAGATCGAGAATGGAGAGGAAAGGAAGTTTATTATTTTTACAGACTCCCTTTTCATTTTGCAATCTTAACTAATCCCCAAGTTCATGAACCCTCTGATTTTGGAACTCTGAAAGAAAATTTAAATTTCATATACAAGTGATATTGGAAGTGAAAAGTGTATGTTAGTTAAATCGTATTTATAATTTTGCTCGAAGAAAAAAGGTTTATAGGATGTACTGTTTGCCTTTACAGGTAGACAGCGCAAGCTCGTACACAGACACAAATATTCTGGTATGAAGATTAATAAAAATTCTCATGGTAAGTATCCATACTATAACGTTCTTGTATTCACCCTGTGGTTAGTCTATGTGAAACATATAGTCTATTGTTTTTGTGAAGCTTCTGTTTTCTTTTTTTTCTGTTCTTTCTGTTGCTGTGGTTGTTTCTTCTTCTTCTTCTTCTTCTTCTTCTTCTTCTTCTTCTTCTTCTTCTTCTTCTCCTCCTCCTCCTCCTCCTCTACCTCCTCCTCTGAACATTAGGCTAATACCGAAAGTGTTACTAAATGCATAATGGAAATGCTAGTTGTGTATTTATTATGACTCGTCCATATGATTGATGCTTTGTGTAGCCATTACAACTGATTCCCTCCAGTCTATCCCATCGGAGCCCGATAGTAAAAGTATCCATTCGACTACGCGAATTGATCCAATCTTTACCTCTTATTATAACATCCTCCATCCAAAAAAACAAAAACTCCGTTATTACAAAATGAAAAATGAAACCTCTCTTTTCAAATGACCATTTCATACGAAAAAGAAGTAATCTTCGGTCGTCCGTACTCCAACGTATAATTCTAAAGGTGGAGGTAGCTCACATAAGCATTAGCTTACTGCTGGATCTATTTTCCAATTCAAAGCATTTCTTAATATTGTATAATCTCTGTTTTCTGTATTCTTCATCTTGCTTGTTTGGAAAAGAAATGAAATATTGTCAATCAACTGTCAGACTCCCCAACGTACTAACTCCACACATGCAGGGTTAGCATTGGCTGAAGACAGGTGCGCCATCGACATACAGTACGCCTTATCACTCATCCAGTAAATATGACTAGTAATACAACTTCGCCAAAGTGCGATGAACAATGTCATGAATGTGATAAAAAAAAATTGGACCGCCTATCGAGTGCGGAATATAAAATTTGCCCCAGATCTGTCTGAAAGAATTCATCCAGTAAATATGACCAGTTATACAGTAGCAACCCCTCCCCTGAAATATCACTTACAACATCGAATATATTGAGTACCCTTCTATCCACCCGATAAATTATTATTGATGCTTTAAAATCCCGTGGGAATATGAAATTCGACCCAGTTCTGCCTGGAAGAATTCATGCAGTAAATGTGACCAGTTAGACCAACCCTCCACCCCTCCCCCCCCCCCTAAATATCACTTACAACATCGAATATATTGCATACCCTCCTATCCACACGAAAAAATCGTATTGATGTTTTTTTAGCTGAAAGTATACGAGCTTCCGTCTTGATATTCTCCTGTGTATCACACCTAAAATAGGTTTATGTGTATGGATGCGTGTATATATGGTTCTATGTATGTATGTATATATTTTATACAACTGTAAATACTGTTACAGGGATTGCTCTATCATTATATCCAGAGAATGACCCACTGTCCAACCTGATGAAATGTAATCCATTAAATCACAGAACGGAATTCCCCATCTCATTGAAAAGAGAAGACAACAACCAATTAACAATAACAACCCAAACTATCCTCACTGAATAACATAAAAACGTTTCCCCTTCAATTGCAGTCGATGTCCATGCGTTGTGCAAGCAAACTACATGGCGGCACACTTTAACCCTAATAACGCTAACGCATTTTATGTGTAATTGCAATCTATCTAGACATATATAAATAACTAATTATTGTTTAACACCCCAACATTGTTTGGCAATAGGACTGAACTATTGCGGATCATTTTAATCACTCTGTTCCTTTCTAATCGTTTCCCGTACCGACAAAATTGCACATCAGTCTCAACGGTTAAGTCCGAATGGGGAGAAAGCGTATCCCTTTCGATAATTAATGACACGTTTTACTCTCCGAAGTCAGTTTTGTCCGTCGCTGCATGTATAGATATCGAAGAAAACTTAACCATCTCAGTACTGCTTCACCAAATGGGAGATTTCTGACATCCCCATAAGGAGCGGATAATTTTGGACCCCCCCCCCCCCCCTTTGATTTGACGTCGGCTAACCAAAATGGGAATTCTAGTTATGTTCATCTACCGTGTAGGAGATATCGCCACTAGAGCACACATGATGCATATTAGTCCCTCTCCACGCTGGCGCATCAACACGCCATTTCTTGACCTCAAAAATCGACTATAATGAATTCCAATTACCTTTGGATTGTGAACGAGGAATAGTTTTCGGCATCTTCTGGAATTTGTGTTTTCCAGTTTCTTTTGAAGATGATGGTCTGGAATTCTTACAAATGTGTATAAAGCTCACTTCACCGCCACCCCACCCCAGAATTTGGCTAAAACTAGTTTATCATTCCTTTTCAGTTATCGCATTTGGAGGAATTGAGGAAGGTCCCCACTTACATTGAATTTGTTATGTTATTATTTGTTCTCATTTTGCTTTTTATTTCATGTTTTAGTCCTAAGAAATGTGTACATAGTTCACATCTCTATATACACCCACTGATTACAAACACCATACCACATGCAACTCTTGGAGAAAAAAAACAATTAACACAGATAAACTGTATCTCATTGAATGAACATCCATCACAATTTCTACTCATACTTTGTTCAACCACATCATATCCGGGAAAACAATGGGCCTCAGATATAATATTCAATGGCGGGTAGAATAACACTAGATAAGATTCAGAAAAGCGACGAGTATAATTTTTTCATAAAATTCAACGATAAAATCCAGAACTTCTCCGAGGAAGATGAAAATGAATCACAGCTTGCCGACCACCACGACACTTCTAAATACTATATGCCCGCGGAATTTCGACAAAACATATCTGGCATCAAGACGTCTCTAAGCATATTTAGCCTTAATTGCAGAAGTCTTAACGCCCACTGGGATGCCTTGAATAACTTACTATACACTTTGCAAACTGACGCCAATTCATTTGACATCATCGGATTGACAGAGATATTCAAATGTCCCGAAAAAAACATATCTTATAATCTAGCGGGTTACCAAAACATCTTAACTAATGTGCGAACTGATGATGGCAGGGGGGGGGGGGGGGGGGGTGTTGGCTTATTTATAAAGGAAGGTATAAATTATAAATTACGCCCCGACTTGACCGTTTTTATACCCCACGTATGTGAAACATTATTCGTGGAGATCATAGGTAGAAAGATTCCACCGACTATAATCGGTGTAATATACCGGCCAAATTCTCAGCCTAGGGCTGACCTAAACCTTTTCCTAAGTCAAATCAACTCAATATCTGGCCTAATTAACTCAGAAAATAAAAAATGCGTCTTACTTGGTGACTTCAATATTGATTTACTCAAGATCTCTGAACATAAACAAACAGACGATTTCATCGATAATATGTTTTGCCTGGGATTTCTGCCCAACGTGACAAAGCCGACCAGAGTGACAAAACACTCAGCAACCCTGATAGACAACATTTTTGTTAACAAGGTCAGAAGCTCCATATCTGAAATTGTTATTACAGACCTCGCTGATCACTTTGGAACGTTCTACTTAGAAACAAGTTTAAAAACAAATATTGACAGAGAAACAATAAACACAAGAAATATATCCCAGGAAAATATTAACACTTTCTATAGAAAGCTTTTAGAACTTGACTTCAATAATGTATTAAACACTCACTGTCCCGACGAAGCATATAACATCTTCATAAATATATTCCTACAGGCCTTCAATGAGAGTTTCCCCTTAAAAGAAAGACAGCAAAAAAATTGATATGTCAAAAAACAACCTTGGATGACCAATGGCTTAATAACCTCCTAAGTAAACACACTTTAACTCTACCATAAACAACTGAAAAGCCATACCGATGCAAATAAAGGTGCTTATAAACAGTTTTGCCAAGTCTTCAACAAAACAAAACGGAAAAGTAAAGCCTCTTATTATAACTCTATACTCAAAGAAAATCAATATAACCTAAAGAAAACATGGCAAATATTAAATGAAGCAATCCAAAAACCCATTCAAAAATTAAATTATCAGCAAGTTTCAAAGTTGATGATACAGAAATCTCCAATGGATTTGAGATCGCGCGAGAAATTAATAACTTTTTCACTAGTGTGGGAGAATCTACGTCCGCACAGATAGCGGCTTAGAATAAACATTTCTCGAGTTACCTTCAAGGGAGCTTCTTCATTGAGCCCACAACCCCTGACGAAGTTGTCAACACAACTAAGAAAGTGAAAACTAAAACAAGCAAAGATTGTAACGAATTGACCTCTAGACTCATCAAGGAAATTATTAATTCTATATCGACCCCCCTATCACATATAATAAACCTATCTTTCGAAACTGGCATAGTACCCGAGAAGATGAAATTAGCTAAAGTAATGCCAGTATTTAAATCAGGTGACACGAGTGTTCTCAGTAATTATCGACCAATTAGCATACTCCCTATTTTCTCCAAACTCTTAGAAAAGATAATGCAGGTTCGCCTTGACACATTCCTAGTGAATAATAACATCCTTTACCAACACCAATACGGATTTAGAAAAGGCCATTCAACTGTGTTCCCGATACTACACCTTCTGGACCATATAGGAACTCAAAATAACAAACCCACCAAAGATAGTACAATCTCTGTTTTTTTAGACCTATCAAAAGCCTTCGACACAATAAACCATGATATTCTCCTCAAAAAGTTAGAGTTTTATGGTTTCAGAGGTGTTGTAAACAAATGGTTTCAGAGTTATCTCAGAGATAGAAAGCAATATGTTGAGTATCTGAACAAAAAATCATCACACACCACAATAACCTACGGAGTTCCACAGGGTTCAATTTTAGGGCCTGTTTTATTTTTAATTTACATTAATGACATATCAAATAGTACTAACTTGAATCTCCTTTCGTTCGCTGATGACACAACGGGCTATACATCCCATCATAATCAAGAAATCTTATATCAGTCTGTCAACACTGAAACGCAAAAAAATCGAAATATGTCATAATCAGCTCGTCACATATCAAACTTAAAAATAATAATAATATAATTAGTATCGATAATAATCCCATAATCAGGATGGGTATTAAAGAAACAGAATCCTCTGTCAAATTTTTAGGAGTTCATCTCGACGATAAGTTGAGTTACTCCACCCACATTTCAATGTTGCGCACAAAAGTAGCAAGAGCAGTTTGGGCAATAAATAGAGTTAAAAAACCCTACCACATAGAGCGTTAGTCACCCTGTATTATGCGTTAATCCATAGTCATTTCCTGTTTGGTATCCAAATATGGGGTCACCCCAAACATATAAACAAACTCTACCTCTTACAAAAAAGAGCAATCCGAATAATAAACAACAAAGCTTATAACTGTCACACAGATCCCCTATTTCTAAAAGATAAAATACTTAAAATTTAAGACCTTTATACACTACATGCATTGTTACTGGTACATGACTGGCATAACAATGCATTGCCTACCACCTTTAATAATTACTTCACCTCTATTACAAACCAAGATGGAGTTGTGACTAGACAATCAGGATTATTAAAAACAAACACACCTAGAACCAAATTTGTTGAATGGCTACCAGCGAACCACTTTCCGGCATTATGGAACAAATTAGACAATGAAATACGGAATATACACGATAGAAATGTTTTTAAATTGACCTTAACCAACTTACTAACATGCTCCTATCTCACTTCTGTCTCCTGTTCAAATCCTTATTGCCAAGATTGTAACGTTTGATTAAATACTCGCTTGACTCTGAATCTCATCACTTTGTCGACCAATAACATTGTCGACCAATAACTTTGTCGGTCAATAGCTTATTTCTCCATCGCTTGAAGGCAATTTATCGTGAAGTGTGGACATTGCGCGCGATATGGTGATGTAACAATTAGCGTTTTCCAGTCACTCTCTGAATACCTGAATTGAGTCAAGAAAACTTAGCAGTGAGACATTGGCTCACCCGACACATCTTCCGTATCTTCCGAAAAAATTTTTTCGGAAGATACACGATGATGGGACAGATCTGTGTCTGATGATTTGGTGTCTCGCTCGCCATGCCAGTCTCTGTATTGTCGTTCAGTATTTTTGACGAATTTTTGGTTGTCACCCTGCTGCGCCTCCCGCCGAATTCTGGTTGCCTCCTGTGAGATGAGGCCTTCTGGCTCTTTTTCCCCTTAAATTAACTAAACAGAAAGCGATGGATACTCAGAACATTGTAAATTTATTTGGCCAATTCCACATTTCATAGAACAAGTAGTAATATTTACTAAAAGAGACAAATTATTTGTTTGTGATCTGCAGATCTCCAAGAGATAATCCGACTTGTATCAAGGAGATGGCAGGTAGACAGCCAATCTGGCTATGCCCTCTCCTTGTAATTTTTGTACCACATAATCAATACATATTTTTTATAATTTGTATCACTATTTGTAACTCGCATATGCTTTCAAATTTATTGTATGCTATTAAGGTACATTTATTACTAAATAAATATTGAATTGAATTGAATTGAATTGAAATTGGACTCATTTATAGATCTAACACAGATTTATTCCTGGAAAAACTTTCGAACTTACTTGACATGTTAGGTGACTTAAACGAGACTTTTTTATCTTATGGGTGATTTTAATATTGAAATACTGGGTTTCTGCAAACACACTAAAACTGACTTGTTAATAGATACCATATTCAGTGCTGGAATTGTGCCTGCTATCACGATACCCACGCGAATCACGGACCACCCTGCCACTATAATCGATAATATTTTCTGCAATAAAATCAAGTCACAAACATCTTGAATAATTATCACGGATGTAAACGATCATTTTGCAACGTGTTATTGTGACGAATCTCCAAAAGACATGTCCGCACAGTACAAACTCTAAAAAAGGTGATTTAAGCTGGAAAACATTAATCACTTCAAATCCCCATTGCCTGCAGGTGACTTCTCTAACGTAATGAACGCATCATATCCGAATGAAGCCTACAGTGTTCTATTTGACATTGTGCATGCAGCTTTTGAATGCGCCTTTCCAGAAAATTTATTAAACCTCCCCAAAATGTTGTAAAGCGCGAACCATGGATGACTTTGGGTCGTTTAAAGTGATAATTGAAAAAAACAACTGCATGTAAAAAATTAAAAACCCAACAACGCAAAACAAATTAAGATACAAAACGTACAGCATCATCTACAACAGACTAAAACGAGCTCGTAAACAGATTATTATAACACTGCACATCGAAAAAACCAACATAACAGGAACAAAACGTGGGAAATATTGAAGGAAGCAATTAATAAATATAACCCTACACTTACCGTCCCGTCGACATTTGTCTCTGATAATGTTGAAATATCCGACGCCGAAGTAATAGCTGCCAACTTTAACTCATATTTCGTTAACATTGGCAAAAACATAGTGAGGCATTGTCTCCTTCCTGTCGTCTACTTTTCGATTATATTGACGGAAATCAATTATTACAGAATCATTCTTTATCTTGCCAACTACTCAGCACGAAGTAATTCAGTGCACTAAAAAACTAAACCCGAACCCAAGCCGAGACCTTGACAATATGTCCAAAATGGTAAAGGAAATCATACACGAAATCGCCGAACCCTTAACACACGTAATTAACCTTTAATTCTCAACTGGCCTTGTCCCCATGAAAATGATAGTAGCTAAAATAATAAAGGTCTTGAAATCAGGCAATCAACA
The DNA here is from genome assembly GCA_031216915.1 of Pictodentalium vernedei. Lineage (NCBI taxonomy): Eukaryota > Metazoa > Mollusca > Scaphopoda > Dentaliida > Dentaliidae > Pictodentalium > Pictodentalium vernedei. The sequence goes on along the minus strand of CM062295.1, from coordinate 349,071,106 downwards.
AAACTTCAATAACTATAGACCCATTAACAGCTTACCAACGTTCTCTGAAAATATCGGAAAAAGTCATGTATTCTAGATTAATACATTTTCTGGCGGATAACAAGATAATTCATCAACATCAGTTCGGTTTTAGAAAGGCACACTCGACAATGCATCCGGTACTACATTTTGTCAATAATGTCGGCGTAATGAACGATCAGCTGACAAAAGACTGTATATTGGAAATTTTCTCGACTTTTCCAAAGCATTTGATACCATAAATCATCGATTGTACTTAAAAAGGTAGAAGTCTATATGGAATTGGATGGCATACAAACACCTGGTTTAAAAATTACCTCATAGAGGAGAGATATCAATCGGTATCATTCCAAAATGTCTGTTCCTGGACATATATACATGTGTTCCACAGGAGTCTCTCCTGGGTTCTCTTCTTTTTATTATTTATATCAATGATATAAATTTCACGTCTATAAAAATGTTACCGTATGCCGATGACAATACTGCCTATACGGCTGGCAACAACTCAGAATTAATCATAGAAGTCGCTAACAACGAACTCAACAAGATATACAACTGGTGTATGGCGAATAGAGTCTCATCCTCAACGAAAGTAAGACAAAGTTTATCATCTTCCATCCGCAGAGTGATAGTTAATCTATTTGAAGTAGAAGAATTGTGCTCGACAATTCAACCATCTCCCCCATCGCAAATAGCTAAGAAGAAACAATTGTCAAATTCTTAGGAATTTTTGTGGAAGAAAAAGAGAACTTTAAGCACCATCCTTCGGTTTTCTGTTCCAAAATGTCTTGGGCTATTTATGCCATAAATAGATTGAAAAGGATTCTGTCACGAAAAATGCTTGAAAACATTATATTACTCTTCAATCCACAATCACATGCTCTACAGTATTCAAATCTGGGGGCACTCGCCTTGACCAGAGCGCTCACAAAACTGCAAAAGAAAGTCATCCGAATCATAACCAACAAACATTCAATGCACACATCGATCCACGATTAAGAAATCACCGTATTTTAAAAATCACAGACATGTATAAATTCACGTTCAGCTGTTTATGCATAATTCGCATAATAAAATGTTGTCTAAAAGTTGTGAGAATGCCTTTAAAATATACCAAAACCCCTCCGCTATGGACACAAGGCAGTCAGGTAAATTGTAAATAGGACCCTGTTCTCTGCTAATCTTCCCACACATACTTTCTCTAGGGAGTGGCATAATATTGAACTGTCCGTTCAAAATTATCAAAGATCACTATTCAAAGACCATAACTGAACAATGCCAAGGTTCGTACTCACTGCATGCCAACTGAAACAATCCAGTGTGCCCCGAATGTAGGTCATATCTCTATCTATCTCATCACTACTTCTCTATTCAGTCATCATCACATGCCAGAAAACATAGAATATATTTATCACATGACGGAAGGAACCAGTCTAACATATCATCTGCAGTAGGCCTGTAAAATGCCCTTTTACTGGAGAACGCGCTATTATCGGGATTGCCTCAATTGTCACATCTGCTTCTCGTTTTCATTTCTCTTCTTTCATCTTTCTTTTCTCTTCTTTTCTCTCTTTTTTCTCTCTTTTCGTGTTCATTTTTTTAAACGGGGATGGCGGAACGACAGCCATTAGTGGCTACGCCATCTCCCAGTGATGCAGCCATGCAGTTGTGAATAATGCAACCTCTATGTACATTTTTCTATTAACTCTATACATGTTCTACCACTGAAATCATTCAATAGCTGAAGTCATATCTACAGTAAATCATCTTCCCCCCCCCCCCCACCCCCACCCCCCTGAAAAAAAAACTTCTGCTGGACAGGACATTTCATCGAAAATAGTACAGGACATTATAAATGAGATAGCTGTCCCTTTAACCCATATCATAAATACCTCATTCTCAACTGGGACTGTACAATCCAAAATGAAAATCGCCAGAGTAATACCAATTTTCAAATCCGGGGATAAACAGTCAATTATCAATTATAGTCTAATAAGTATTCTTCCCTCATTCTCAAAAAGCATCGAAAAATTAATGCTTAAACGACTGATGAATTTCTTAGGACTCTAACAACGCAATCTATAGCTGTCAGTTCGGTTTCAGAAAGGGACATTCAACAATCCATCCAATAATGTATCTTATCAACTACGTTTCCATAATGAATAACAAAACAATAAAAGATTGCACATTATCGACACTATTGATTATGAAATATACTTGAAACTTGAAACTTGAATATACAAGAAACTTGAACACTATGGGACAGGTATAGCAAATTCTTGGTTTCAGAACTATCTCTCTGGGAGATTCCAATCTGTGTAATTCACGAATGAATCTTCGGATTTACTAAATGTTACCACGGGTGTAATACATGGCTTTGTACTGGGTCCGCTTTTGTTCGTGCTATTTATCAGCGGCATCTGTGAGTCAACTGCCATGAATATTCTGTCCTTTTGCTGAAGACACAACAGCCTATACATCAGGGAATGACCTCAAACTTCTAACAGAGACGACAAACAATGAATTATCGAAAATTGATGATTGGTGTTTAGGAAACAAGTTATTACTAAATGATAATAAAACAAAAGTCATACTTCTTCACCCCAAAAATGACAATTAAAACAACGTATGGACCCCAATTTTATTAAATAATTCAAACTTAATAATAGGAGGTAATAATAGTCAGAACAAATTCATAATATTCCTAGGAATTAACATGGACGAGAATCTTAAATTCAACCACGGTGTATCTGCACTCTGTACGAATCTCTCCAGGGCAATCTATATCCTGAAGAGAGCAAAAAAGAATAATAATAAAAATTACCGCTCGAAACATTACGTATACTCTATTTTATCCTACCTTAAAGCCACTTAAATTATGGGATTCAAATATGGGGCGATGCATCAGCTACTAAAGGAATTCTGAATCTGCAAAAGAGGTTGTGCGTATCAAAACGAACAAAAAGCTCAACTCACACACGGACCCTCTATTCAACCGTTTGAAAATTCCTAAAAATTTAAATTTTAAAGTTACATTCACACCTATTCATATGCGACTAGTCTAAAACAACCACCCCGTCAGTTTTGATAATACATTCCAAGTGTACTCGACCCCCCCCCCCCCCCACCCCGGTATGAATACAAGGCAATGTGAAAACCTAAACATCCATAAACCTCGAATTCAGTTCTCCGCCTCTCTATCATACTTTTCCATTCCTAAATTGCGGAACTACTTAGAAACGACGATTAGATCCTCAACCGTACGTCATTTTGAACAAAAACTTTAATCAATCAATTTCTAAAAACCTATAGCGACAATATTAGCTGTTCCAACCCAAGATGTCCCAACTGTCTCACCTGGAGGGGACGCGGGTTGTTATATCCTTCTTTACTTTCCACAAGCACATAAACAGGTTGCCTTGCCATTTACGGTTTTCCTATTAGACATCGCCCTTATTACCCTACGGTTATTACCCTACGGTCATATGTACTGCTTTACTTGATATAAAAATAGTTATTCCGTCTACTCGAAAATTTGTTAAACAACGGGTCAAATCAACTAAAGTTGCAACATTGGGAGTTTGAACCGTTATGAGGAAGCAATACTCAAATCCAATCCATTTCATGTTAGCACAAACGCAATAACTACCTGTTGTCTGGACTTATTTTCCTCGAATCCAACGTTTGCCAATTGCCATTCTGTTTTATTCAATATTTTGATTCACTAGGGGATGACGTCAGGGACGACAGTCACAAGGCTATATTATTTCCCACAGAATACATTTATACATCTATCTATGAATTTGTAATTTTGTTTTTTCTTTCTTTTTTCTCATCTCTCACCTGAATTGTAGGCTGTGAAATAAACATAACTGAACTCATTCAAATGAACCAGTTCAGTTCAGTTCTTTATTGACTCAAATCACCGTAGTGATACAAGAGTTTACAATGCACATTCTTCGAAGTAAATTAAATACACTGACATGGTGGGGCAATTCTACATTTTGGAAAAAACTTATATTTTATTTGGATATAGAGAAAGATATATGAATTAAGATATGAGATAAGATATGAGACAAGATTGGGGAAAATGTCAATTTGAACAGCTCGCCACACACGACCACTGGTGGGCAACCCCAGGGCCGGGAAGCGGCCGGCAAGATAATAAGCTTCAGGTTTATACTGACATTTTCATCCGCAGCCCAATCCAGGCAACACCGACCCGTAGCCAGGAGCAGCGAACAATTCAAGCTGACATTATTTAATCCCCCACTTAGGGGGCTAGAACTGTCCAAAAAGCTAATAAATGGTAGACTTTCTGCCATTCCACCTTCTTGAGACACAACACAGCCTATGGCTCCTCAACGCAAGGAGCTCAATGAGCTCGTTGCAATGAAAGGACAGAAGCGATATCGATACGTTAAGCTATAGAAGTTCAACCAAACCTGTCTGGGTATACTTTTTCGCAAACACCATTCGCCAATTTTCACCAATTTTGTCCGTCACTCAGGGCAAAGTGTCAGACACGTATTTAAAACTATCATTCAAAGCAGAAACGGACTATAGTTGCACGGACATCGAACTAGATTGTTTGTCTACACGCTTACTAGGAAACACTCCATAACAGGCAGAAGAAGCTTGTGGCCGAAACAAACAATTCTTCATAACAGCAATAACTGACACTCGGCTCGAGCGTATCAAGCTATATTCCTACAATCTAATCAGGTCAATCCACGTTGCATGCTATGTCCGCAGATTTTTATCGCAACTGAATAACCAGTTATTTCCCACAAACAACAGCACACAACACGGGTCGATAACATTAAGGCTAATGAGGCACAAACTTTCTTAAGGAAAAAATGAATTCTCAGCTGGCATAATCAACAGAGAGAGACCTCCGGGTTAAACCCATGCCATGCCTTATAATCGGAATTGAGAGATATTAACCGGGTCAGCCCCCCAATTCCACGAGCGCCCCTACGACAACACACCCGCCACGCACTGTATTACTCTGATGTTCCACAAAACATATCGTCCTCTGATTTCCACTCTGGCCTATGTGCTGGTAGGCACACGGGACAAAGTGGAACTCAGCGGACGTCCTTTCTTACTGTAGTTTTTTTTTTTAGGAGGACTCATTTAGTTTTGAGATTATTATTTTAATAAATTTGCTTAATTTTCGCAACTGTGTTGTTGACGTGCTTGCTAAAAGTTCTCTAAATTTTAAAATATTTGGCCTTGCGCTATACTTTTTTTGGAACGTACAGTTCTCTCTCGTGTTTGAAATAAGGACAGTTGAATAAATAACGGAATTCATCACCCACGTCATTCAAAGTACACTGGGGTATAACCTTTCCGTATATTGTAAACCTTCCCATCTACCATTTTCAACAGGGAGGTGATGATTGCCTGTTCGGAATTTAACCATATTTATGTATTCTTGTTTATGCAAAATTTAAAAATAGAGTTCGAATGCAATATTATCTTTAATAATGGAATAATTTATTGCCTTTTGTGATTTCTGTAATTCTGCGTGCCAGCTTTAATAATACTGATCAATCAGAGTTTGTTTAATTGCATTTTTAAGTGTTATACCTTGGAGATTATTTTGATAAATCCAAATATCTTGTCTACCGGTTTCATTTAATATATGTTTTATACTTTGTATAGATTCAAAATTTGGCAGTTGCAACATATACTGGTATATCTTGTATGTTAATTTATTTTGATTTCCTGTTACCAATCGGTTCCAAAAACCTATCATTCTACATTTTATTGTTATATTTATTGGCAATCTACCTGTTTCTGCATATAACATGTATAAGGGCGTATTTTTCTTCAGGAGAAGTAACTTTCTTATAAATTGACAGTATATTGCGTTCCAGCATCTTAGGATCCTCATATCCCCAGACCTCAGATGCATATGCTAAAATTGTCAGTATGATCAAAACGTTTAAATATCAGATCTGGTGGCAGATCAAGGTTGTTTACTCTAGTATAGAGTAAGTGAAGGGCTTTCTTAGCTTGCTCACTAAAGTGTTTCCGAGCATTTAAAAAACTTCTGGATTCAGAAAAGATCACCCCGAGATATTTATATGAATTTTCTACGTTCAATTCAATATTATCAAGTTTAAATGAGAACTTGCGGCGAGCCCTTGAGCCAAAAACAACTACTGTAGTTTTATTTATGTTGATACTTAGTTTCCACATTCTACAATCATCTACAAAATCATCCAGGCTTTTTTTAAGTTTAAACGGGTTGTCGGCAATAAGGACAGTGTCATCCGCATACAAAAGTATAAGTATCTGCAGGAAAGTATTGAATTCATTTTCTATGTTATTAAGATGGATACCCAAATTCCCACTCTCCACTAAGAAAGTTTCCAGATCATTCAAAAACAAAGAGAATAATACAGGTGAGAGACTTTCCCCTTGATGAACCCCACATTTACAGATGAAAAAAGCAGACATTTCATTGTTTCGTCTAACACAGGACTTGATATTGGCATATATGTTTTTAATCAAGATAATAAATTTTCCATTAATATTACTTTTTAGTAGCTTGTGCCATAATTCGTCCCTCCATACCGTATCAAACGCCTTGGCGAAATCGATAAAAATACAGTATAATTTCTTTTTAGAAAACTTGAAAATCTCAAGTATAGAAATTAGTGTAAAGATATGATCTACTGTAGAATAATTCTTTCTAAACCCAGCTTGGTTTTCATTAACAATATTATTTTCTTCTAAATAATACTTCAATATATTATTAAGAACAGATGTAAATAATTTACCAACACAACTCAAATGAGTTATTGGTCTGTAATTATCGGGAAGTTTCAGGTCACCTTTATTTTTGTATATTGGAACAATTATTCCTTCGGACCACTGCGTTGGTATTATGCCCGATTCAAAAATCACATTAAATAGTTGCGCATATAGAGGTAGCATTTTGCTTTTGGAAGATTTAATATACTCATTTAATATCTTATCAATTCGCGAAGATTTATTATTCTTCAGAGAATTTATACTAGTTAGTATTTCATCAGATGTTATTGGCGAATTCAAAACAATGTCATCGTCATCAATATTGACCTGGTTTTGCACTTCGATGTTGTTGTTATTTTCATTTTCGTTACTATTCATTTCTCTAAAGTGTTCATACATTGATTCTAAACTGGGTGGCTCTACATGACTACTATTTTTAACTTTATTTAAGTATCTCCAGTAATCCTTTGGGGGTTTACTTTGTAATTTCCGCAGTTTTATTTCATTATCTTTCCTATATTTATTCATATGTTTTATCATCGTATTTTTATATATTTTACATGCAGCTTTCAATGATATTCTATTCACTACTGGTGGTTGTTTTAAGTACTTTTTACGTGCTTTGTTGTAAATTTTCTTTTTTTTTCTTACATTCCAGACCATACCACGGTTTACGATTTCCATTTGTTGAAATAAAATTTCTCTTTTTATTTGAAAAGTTTTATTTGCACCTTCAATACAAATGCTAGTCAATTTTGAGGTTATATTATCAATATTCGTCTGGTTTACATTTAATTTAATTTTGTCAATTTCCTCAATTACTTCCATAATATTATCATCATTCATGTTATCAACAAACACACCAGATTGCAAGGCGTCCCATTTAAGATTTGTATTTTTAATTGGTTTGTTCTTGATTGAATTATTACGAGTAATCTTTAATTTACTATTCAACAGTGCGTGTCCATCAGAAAATAGGCTTGTGAGCCCAACGACCTCAAAATTTTCTAATAATGTATATCCATCCATTGTCGATAGGATATAATCATTCACAGATAAATCTCTGACCGTCATTTTACCAATAGTTTTATCATTGCCATATCTGCCATTTAGAATAACGAGGTTATTATTTTTACATAACTCTACTAGCTTATACCCATGGTTATTTTTTTCTTGTCTTGTGACACACTATTGAAGGTGATATGTCGACTTTTCATAGCAGATATTTGGTCAAGAAAACTTATAACACCATCATCGAGTTCGAGGGTCTCAGAAATTGCGACATCGTCAGCAGTATAATCTGTAAGGTCTGCGGTTTGGGCGTTAAAGTCACCGAGCAAATAGACTTACTCGTATTTACCACATATGTTGTGTACTTCGGATTCAAACCGCTCGTACCTATCATTATTATAGAATCTGGACTGAATCGGTGGTATATACACTGTTCCAAACAATATATCATTATCAAGACTAACATATCTACCACCGATTTTAATACAAAATATATAGTCAGAATCCGTTCCAATCACTTCAACAAATGGAAACAAACAATCTTTCACAAACACCCCTAGACCGCCAGACTTTCTTATAAATTTCTGCTTTCGGTGCATATTTACAAATTTGTAACCTTCAACAGTTATTAAATCTTTTTCATCAGTTTTCGTTTCGCAAACAAATAGGAGATCATAATGTTTGACAAGTGCAACAAAATCAGGATATTCTACTCGCCTTTTCAGGCCACATACGTTCAAGAACGCTACATTAAGGAATTGGATCAAAGAGTTATTTTGTGTTATGTGTGATTTGTTTGCACTGGGAGAGGATAACCAGCTCTCAAGTTCAGAATGTTTGACATCTTCCCCAGCAACCTATTGTCTATTTGTATTGGGTGGTATTGTATTGGTCGAAATATTCAAATTTTGGCTAGTCTTCGCAGAGGTTTCATCAGAGGTTTCATCAGCTATATAATGCAATTGTTTCTCATGATGTGCCACATAGTCATTCATAACCTGGCTGTACTGGTCAATACGACCACTATTTGAGGCCCTATTTGAGGCAGTGATAGAATACGTGACAGATCCAATCTCCGACACACTATCCGAATTGTCACTCCTCTCAGATATATCGCCTTGCTCAAGAATATCACCCTGCTCCATGAGCACTTCAAACCTGTTCTGTGGTCGGGTCGGTTGTACAGGTGTGTTTGGTTTAGAGAAACGTCGGGCTCTGTTTGGCATAGAACTATCATATTTCTCATATCTGTTTGCATTCATGCATTCTGTCCAGTCAGGAAATTCATCAATTATAACACGTTTCTGTACTACCAGTTTGGCTGGGTATCCTATGTAAACAGTATGTGGGGGGTTTCTGGACTTCTCTTCCTTGTATCGGGACCATAAACGTGCCCTGGCTTGAACAATTTCTCTCGGATAATCTCTATTAATGCCGAAATTTGGTTTACCTTTTAAGTTATACGAGTTTTTAAGAATCAGTTCAACGATGCTCTGATCGCGGAAACAGACTATAATTGGTCTAGTTTTATCACAGACCACTCTACCAAGACGATGTGCTCGTTGTATATATACATTACATGGCTCAATCTTCAAATTAGTTTCAAGGAATTTTGTTATTACATTCATACAGTTCTCACTCGGGTTCGTTTCAGGCATCCCCTGGAAAATTAAATTAAGTCGTCTATTTCTAGCTTCTGCATCGATGCTGTTGTATTCCAGAAGTTTTACACGCTTTGAAACTGTCAAATTTTCGGTCAGGATCGACTGAACACAACTCTCAACTTTGAGTACACGCGCACTCAAGTTGTTTGCATCTGACAGCATTTCAAATAAGGCGACAAGTTTATCATCAGTTGGTAACTTCTTAAAATCATCTTTCGAAAAACTTACTGTGTTGCCAGACACATTCGTAGGATTACTTCCGCCCCGGTTGAACGTCTTTGTCTTTTTATTGCTTGCCTGTCAGTTTTGTTTTTTTTGCCACTCGCCTTCATTTCCAACATCATGGCCGCCATTTCTGTCCGTCACTTTGGCGTGAAATTGCGAGTCACACCCAGGTTTTTGCTGTAATTCTCCACTATTTTCCATCCTCACAAATACCGCACCAGACTTAAGACTACCAAAATATCAATACTGTCACTAGTCACAAATTACAACACGAAGACTACCAGTAAACAGGAGAATTTAAAGAAAAGAACCAGAGTAAAAAAACTCTTTGACTTCTCTCCGCCATGTCACGTGATAGTTAACTGATTACTCTGAAAAGAGAAATGAACAATTGTGTATTCATTGTTCATACAATTCATGTTATGAACACTCAATCTTGACAGGACAGCAGTTGTCATTGGTTGAAACTAGTTGGAGTGTTTTGTCTTCAGTTCTGTAACAATAAAAGTAGGTGTAAAAGAATTATAAATAATAAACTTGAGAGGCTCATATATCATAGAAGTCTGAAATATTTGGAGTTTAGAAAAACATGATAAAATTACGAAAGGGTGCTGTTTTACGGAGAAAAAGCCTTTAAAAGATGTTCTGTTTTCCTTTACATGTGGATATCACAAGGTAGTACCCAGACACAAATATTTGGGTAAGAAGATTATTAACTGGTCTCACCATAAGTTTCCAGACTATTTCATCACTATATGCTAATAGAATTCTCATTTAGTAGCGGCTCCAAGCTGATATTCATTTATGGATTTGCACTCACGGCCAGCTTCAGCGTTTCACGATTTTATGAAAATTCTGAAAGATATATCAAGTTTATATAGTCCAGTGGCTAGGGTGGGGCCTGTGTGCATTTTTGGGCCCAGAATATTACTCCGCATTTTCCTATTATATGTCATCTGAAGTTAAAACAAAATCAGGGTAGAATTTTTCCTAGCAAAAACGTAAAAATTGATGTTTTTTGAAAAATTCAAAAAATAATAATTATAGTTGAGATAACGTTTCCATTTTTGTTTCACACAGTCGCAATAAACTATATCTTAGATTGAGGTGGCAAAAATAATTTTATTTTCAGAATTGGGTATGCTTTTTAGCAAAAATATGCATTTCTTTCTTGTTTTTTAGCGAAAATATTTTTTAAAAAACCAAAGAAGTTATATTTGCACTGTGGTACAAAGAAATAATCAAAGCATGTTTATACATTTCTTGAAAGGTAATCATATTAGCTACAATTTGCAGAAACTTGAGTTGGGTGGGTTAATGGAGGACAGATTTATATGGACAAGGGTGGGAAAAGTCTACCCTGATTTTTTTTTAACTTCAGATAATATATAATAGGAAAATGCAGAGTAATATTCTGGGCCCCAAAATGCACACATGATCACCCTAGCCACTGGGCTGATAATAGGAATGTCAGTGTGCTTTTAATGGCTCGTGTAATATTTGCCAGTCCATATAAAAGTCATATTAATATGTATACGTTTGGTAAACATTGATGCATTATCAGCAGACTGTAGTATTTTCGAGGAATATTTAATTTTCAGTTCTCTAATTGGGAGTTTTAATAGTGGGTGGTGATGTGTATTTATAATAAGTAATCCCATTTCCTTACACAGAACTACTGATCACCGTGAAAAAAAATCAATATTGATGCACTATCACGTAACTTGCACTTGTCAGACTTACAGCCCAAATAATTTTACATTATTTTAGATTTTACTTCTTCATGAAAATCTTAAACAACCTCTTTGCAGAAACAATGAAATAATAATACAAGGAAATATAGGAGCACGGTGGTTCAGTAGGTAGAGATACAGGCTGAAGTGCTCGGTTTGAATCCCATCTGCGGCAACCGCGTTGTGTCCTTGGGCAAGACACTTAATCCCGATCGCCCACGTGGGGGCATTATGGTGTGTTGTGTACTAAGGCATACTGTACGTCGATGGTGATCTTGACTTCAGCCAATGCTAACCCTGCTTGTGTGGAGTTAGTACATTGGGGAGCCTGACAGTTGCTTCCCGTTGCTATATGGTTCTCTCCGGGTACTTCGACTTCCTCCACCCGGTAAACTGTCCGACAGGAGGTGACCCTGGCTGTTGAAAGTGTCGTTAAAACCCCAATAAATAAATTAAAAAATAAATAAACAAGGAAATATATGCTGAATTCAAGGCTAAGTAGCGGGCATATAACAGGATCAATACGGACGGATATAAAGATGAGGAGAAATAGACAGGACGGCATTCGCGTTCGAGCTGGCATTTTTTATCGCACGAGATCGATTTGGGTCGAGGGATAATATTGAACGAGAAGCCGAACGCGTATGCTGGCTGTACTGTATTTATTGCACGCCTACAGTTTACTAAAAAATTATAAATCGATTTTGGAGGAGAGATTTTATTGAACTCGAAGTCTTCGGCTTCTTGTTCAATATTATTCCTCCGCCGAAATCGATCATGTGCGGTAAAAAATGACGATTCGAACGTGTAGGCTGTCTGTATTTATTGCACGCGTACAGTTTACTAAAACAATATATTAAAAACACAAATCATTGCCAAAAATAAGCGAAACCTAAAAAAAGAAATAGTTAAATAGTCCACGCACGTGATCAGTATTGTTCAAGGACAATACAAAAAACAATTCTTTTTCGCTTCGAATTTTGCAGAAAAAGTGTGTATTTTATGAAAATAAAAGCATAGGCGTGCAGTAAAGTACTGTTCGCTGTTGCAAGAGCACCTCAATCAGAATACCATATGAAATTCCTTTTTTACAACTGAAGTCAAGGCTTTACAAATTGCACTGGAACAGATTGAGAATGGAAAGGAAAAAAATCTCAGACAAACTCTTTGCAATTCAAGCAAATATATACTGAATTAATGTGTACGCATAGGCATATAACTTAATTTAGACTGATAAAAGGATGAAGAGAAAGTACTGTTCACTATTCCTAGAGCATCTCAATCAGAATACCATATAAAATTCTATTTTCACAGCTGAAGTCAAAGCTTTACAACTTGCACGCGAACAGATCGAGAATGGAGAGGAAAGGAAGTTTATTATTTTTGCGGACTCCCTTTTCATTTTGCAATCTTAACTAATCCCCAAGTTCATGAACCCTCTGATTTTGGAACTCTGAAAGAAAATTTAAATTTCATATACAAGTGATATTGGAAGTGAAAAGTGTATGTTAGTTAAATCGTATTTATAATTTCGTTCGAAGAAAAAAGGTTTATAGGATGTACTGTTTGTCTTTACAGGTAGACAGCGCAAGCTCGTACGCAGATACAAATATTCTGGTATGAAGATTATTAAAAATTCTCATGGTAAGTATCCATACTATAACGTTCTTGTATTCACTCTGTGGTTAGTCTATGTGAAACATCTAGTCTATTGTTTTTGTAAAGCTTCTGTTTTCTTTTCTTTCTGTTCTTTCTGTTGCTGTTGTTCTTCTTCTTTTTCTTCTTCTTCCTCTCCTCCTCCACCTCCTCCTCCTCCTCCTCTACCTCCTCCTCAGAACATTAGGCTAATATCGAAAGTGTTTCTAAATGTATAATGGAAATGCTAGTTGTGTATTTATTATGACTCGTCCGTATGATTGATGCTTTGTGTAGCCATTACAACTGATTCCCTCCAGTCTATCCCATCGGAGCCCGATAGTAAAAGTATCCATTCGACTACACGAATTGATCCAATCTTTACCTCTTATTATAACATCCTCCATCCAAATAAAAAAACTCTGTTATTACAAAATGAAACCTCTCTTTTCAAATGATTCATACGCAAAAGAAGTAATCTTCGGTCGTCCGTACTCCAACGTATAATTCTAAAGGTGGAGGTAGCTTACATAAGCATTAGCTTACTGCTGGATCCATTTTCCAATTCAAAGCATTTCTTAATATTGTATAATCTCTGTTTTCTGTATTCTTCATCTTGCTTGTTTAGAAAAGAAATGAAATATTGTCAATCAACTGTCAGACCCCTCAACGTACTAACTCCACACATGCGGGGTTAGCATTGGCTGAAGACAGGTGCGCCATCGACATACGGTACGCCTTAGTACACAGCGCCATCGATTAAGTACCTTGCCCATGGACAATGTCTACTAGAACTTCTTTGTCACAACTCATCACTGTTGTATTTAATTTCCAACTTTTATTTCAGTCTTTTATTACAATAACCAGTACACCCTTGGCTATTTCCGTACAGTCTGCAAACAGTAAAGCCGCGGTTAAACAAAAATGGAAAGCTTTCGGGACTTACCATTCACAGAATGATCAAATCAAAAAAGCTCGATTTAAAATCGTGCATAATCGCCCACACGGAGATGTAAAAAGGCGATAGCTAACGACAATCGCATGAGATGGTAAAACGTAACAGAAAATCTAATTGGGCTAAAAGTGGTTCTTCTGGAATGCGTATAAAACTCTTAGTGACCAAAAGAGCAAAAGTGCCAACAATAATGCGCTGGAGATGAAGGACGAAGTTCAGCTGCTGAGGTTCTTTGACGGCGGTTACGTAATGCTGTGATTCGGATGAAACGATTCTGGTTAACATTTGTCGCGATTGGACGACCAGACCGGCATCTGTCATCAACATTGCATGTCTGACGCTAGCGTGACTACAACTAGCGTACAGTCTCTTCTGTACAGTCTGCAAACAGTAAATAGAATACCTGGAAGAGATGTGTTTTAATGCCTTTCTTATCTGGACGCAGGGTCTGAATAGTTTTTTTTTACTTTTGGGAAGCGAGTTCCGCACATTGGGAGCAGCTAAAGAGAATCCTCTGTCGACTGCAGTTTTCCAGTTTCGCTCTTGGCTGTGAAAGCAACATTTCGTTGCTAGACATTAGGATTCTGGCATGTTCATACCAAGTCAAGAGTTCAGAGAGGTAAGATAGTGCAAGGCTACGAAGGCACTTAAAGACCGACAGGCACAGTTTTTGTTGGATTCTTTGGCATACTTGAAGCCAATACAATTCGTAAAGTCCAGGTGTCGTGCGGTATGTTGTTTCCTTCCCTATGACCACTTGGGCGGCACAAATCTGTATGAGATTTACAATGTTGGTGTTTGTTAATCCAAAGAACTGTGAGTTACCGTAGTCAAGCCGAGTTGTCACAGAGGCATGTACAAGTTCCTAAGATGTCTTATTATCTAGTATGTTCATAATTTTGCTTATGTTCCTCAGATGATCCGTGATCCGTATTGATCAAGGACAATACAAAAAAATCATTGTTCGCTTCGGATTTTGCAGAAAAAGTGTGTATTTTATGAAAATAAAAGCATAGGCGTGTAATAAAGTACTGTTCACTGTTGCAAGAGCACCTCAATCAGAATACCATATGAAATTAGTTTTTTTTCAAGACTGAAGTCAAGGTTTATAAATTGCACACGGACAGATTGAGAATGGAACCGAAACGAACTCTATTATTTTTGCAGGCTTGATTTCCATTTTGCAATCTTAACTAATCCCAAAGTTCACGAATCCTCTGATTTTGGAACTCTGGGAGAAAATTTAAATTTCATATACAAGTGACATTGGAAGTGAAAATTGTATGTTAGTTAAATCGTATTTATAATTTCTTTCGAAGAAAAACAAATTATAGGATGTACTGTTTGCCTTTACAGGTAGACAGCACAAGCTCGTACACAGACACAAAAATTCTGGTATGAAGATTACTAAAAATTCTCATGGTAAGTATCCATACTATAACGTTCTTGTATTCACTCTGCGGTTATTCTACGTGAAACACATAGTCTATTGTTTTTGTAAGGCTTCTTTTTTATTTTCTTTCTGTTTTTTCTCTTGTTGTGGTTGTCTTTCTTCTTCTTTTCCTCCTCCTCCTCCTCATCCTCCTCCTCCTCCCCCTCCTCCTCCCCCTCCTCCTCCTCCTCCTCCTCAGAACTTCAGGCTAATACCGAAATTATTACTAAATGTAGAATGGAAATGCTAGTTGTGCATTTATTATGACTCGTCCATATGATTGATACTTTGTGAATCCATTACAACTGATTCCACCCAGTCTATGCCATCGGAGCCCGATACTAAAAGTATCCATTGAACTACGCGAATGGATCCAACCTTTACCTCTTATTATAACATTCTCCATTCAAAAAACAAAAACTCCGTTATTACAAAATGAAACCTCACTTTTCAGATGACCATTTCATACGACAAAGAAGTGATCTACGGTCGTCCATACTCCAACGTATAATTCTAAAGGTGGAGGTAGCTTACATAACCATTAGCTTACTGCTGGATCCATTTTCCAATTTAAAGCATTTGTTAATATTGTATAATCTCTGTTTTCTGTATTCTTCGTCTTGTTTGTTTGGAAAAGAAATGAGATTTTGTCAATCAACTGTACTAACTCCACACATGCAAGGTTAGCATTGGCTGAAGAGAGGCGCACCATCGACATGCAGTACGCCTTAGTACACAGCGCTACCGATTAAGTGCCTTGTCCATGGACACTATCTTCTAGAACTTGTTTGTCACAACTCATCTCTGTTGTATATAATTTCAGACTTTTATTTCAGTCTTTTATTACAATAATCAGTACACCTATGAAAACACTTGACTCTTTCGGTAGAATCTACAAACAGTAAAGCCGTGGATAAACAGAATAACCCAAACAATACTGCAAATCATTAAAGAACAATGGAAAGCTTCCTGGGCTTACCAGTCACAGAATGATCAATTCAAAAAAGCTCGATTTACAATCGTGTATAATAGCCTATAATAGCCTACGCGGAGATGTAGGCTATAGCTAACGACAATAGCGTGAAATGGTAAAAAGTAACAGAAAATCTAATTGGGATGAAAGTGGTTCTTCTGGAATACATTTAAAACTCTTACTGGCCAAAAGAGCAAAAGTGCCAGAAATAATGCAATGGAGATTATTTATTTATTTATTTATTTATTTATTTATTTATTTATTTATTTATTTATTTATTTATTTATTGGTGTTTAAGGTCTCATAGTTGTGCACAGTGGCTAATCATGATCATCGCTGGAGATTACCGACGGAACTGTGATCAAGACGACAAGGCAAAAGCCACCGCTTTTGCCGAACTTCTAAAGAAAGCCCGTCGTTCTCAAAAGGAGTACAGATTTGACAACGACTTCAAAGAAAAAGCAAATAAATTTATCCAAAAAATAAACAACTCACTTTTCAATGAACCCAAATTCGAACAAAGGCCTGAAGACGGGAACGATTATGAATTAACGGCACCAGAGGTCACAGATATAATTAGAAAATGCAAGTCATCATCGTCCTCCGGAGAAGACGGACGAAGTACCTTACAAAATACTGAAAAAGTGTCCCATCGTCTTCTTCTCAGACTCACCCAGCTCCTAGACTGCTGTCTGTTTCGTGGGTGCTTCCCAAAATGGTGGAAAGTAGCCACAGGAGTCATGATACCTAAACCAGACAAAGACCTTACACTCATTCCAACAACCGCCAAATTAGCTTGCTTAGCTGTGTTGGAAAAATATTTGAGCCGATTTTCACTATGAGACTCCGTAGGTATCTTGAATCAATTATTTTTTTTTTAAAATGGAAAAGAGCATAAGGAAGTCAGAAAGAAGGAATCGAACACGTATATAGACTAGTCGATTATATGAAAACAGTGTTTAGCCAAAACGAAACAGGAATAGCGCTTTTCTCTTGGATGTACACAGTACGTTCGAATCGGTATGGCACAGTGCCATGAGATATAAACTAGCGAAAATCGGATTACTCATTAAAATTCTGGGGATCATGCCATCATTTCTAACTGACCGAAAAGCAAAGGTGAGGGTTAATCGCGAGGTGGCGGGCACACCACGGGGACCGGTCCTAAGCCCACTTCTTTTAATCTGTGAAGATAGATAGACGTAGATAAAATAGAGTGAAGTTGGACTACCGCTGTTCTCAGACGCCAGCATGTTGACGGCCAGTAAGTCCCGAAACACAGTTAAAAATCGCCTGCAGGATACAACTCTTGGTCTTGAGAACTGGCGCGCCTTATGGCGTATCAGGTTTAATGCCGACAAAACTTAAATAGGTACGTTCTTTAAGAAGAAAAGGAAAAAAAAAGTTCCCAGTATTGATCACAAATTAGAAACACCCAACGAGGCCCAATTTTGGGGATTTATTCTGGATAGCAACGTCAGTCGAAACAGTCACGTAGACTTCAGTTCGGTTAGAGCCACTAAACATATCAATTGTATGGGGATAATCAGATGTAAACATTGGGGAGCACTATGCAAAGCCACGTGGACACCGATTAAGGAACTTCATGAGGTAGCAAAAATAGAAACTATTGAAACGCGTTTAAAAGACCTACAACACAAACCCCTCAATGGACTCCAAGACAGTATATTAATGGTAGAGCTAAACCAGCACCGAATCATTATCAGAAAAATTAATTGAGCTAACAAGCGCAAGACGAGGATATAGCTAGTCATAATAAAGTCACGTGACTAAACAAAATAGAGAGATCCATCAAAACTACTACAATTGAGACAAAAGTCAGATTGGTTTACATTGCCAGTCAAATAAATTTTAAGGGCTGAATTAGTAATGGATGCCTCACTGCTCAGCGCGTTGTACATCACCATAATGCGTTCGGATTGGCCGGGCACTTGCTGGACCGACGGAAGCTTGCGTCTGCTTCCAGTGGAAGCTGCAAACAGCGGAAATCTCTCCATCTACAGTGGAATCAGTGACGATTGCCTCGCTACTCATTGAAAACTTTAAAATCAAATTTTGTGAGGACTGCCTCGCAACTCTGCGTGTGAGGAGTGGGCTAGGAAGAAATTAACCCTCGCCCTATCAATAGCAACGATCACACAACGGTCAGAATAGACAATAGCGGATTCCCATCTCTCTCTCTTCCAATAACTTATCACTTTCAAATTTTCATGGAAAAAATAGACGAAGTGCAGGAATGCTTGGAACAAGCTTCCTGTTAACACCGACAGGAAACCTCCAAACACGAATCAAGGATAGCAGCAAGCTTGCCGGGCTGGGACCAGTGTACATTTTAAACAAATCAGCATATAGATTAAGATATAGCAGCCATTTTAGGCTCTTGTTTTGCATGTGTGTCTGTGAGTGTGTGACTTTTTTTTCTCATCTTATCACCCCGTCATCTCTTCCCCATGAAGACAGACCAGATGGCCAAGGTTCAGCTTCCACTCTCCCTTAAAGAAACGCTGATGGATGATTTCCAGCTTTCAAAGACATATATTGGTGGTTTTGTTCACCTTCTGATAACCGTTATGGATAATGTGCTGGGGCTGCTCCCAAAGTAGCGACTGTTTTGGCTTCTTTTTCCTTCTGAACCACCATAAAAAATCCCCATTTTTCTGAGTAAAGCACTGAGCAGAATTCTTGTAGTTATGCACAATTCATAACCACCTTCCAGTTCGAGGTTTTCACTCGGGGAAGGGGGAGGGGGGTTCTTACCCGAACTATCCTATTACCAGTGCGCACACTCAAATCAAATTAGATTGTTGGCCCTCGCTTTTGTCTGTTGAGGAATCGTGAGAAAATAAAGTTATTCGGGTGACAACGGATTTCAAATCCTACGTCGTCTAATGTGCGCCTTTGGCGCGCTGAAATTTCCCCTCCATTGATAGTGACTTGTTCTCATATATCGTGCGGGGTTATATTGTTCAAACCATATACTTACTGGATGCCACAACCGCACATCAAAAGATAAAAACATTTGCCAAACAAATTCTTCAACACTAATCACAGGGAATTGAAACGAACAACCAACTGGTAACGGCGTAAAAAATGTGCAATTTTGAATTTCTAAAAAGGAATGGATTAATAATTAACTACAATACATCTAACACTATTTTCTATACACTATTACCAACCCTCGAGAATGAAGTGCATAATCATTCAGTAACATTTACCTTGTATTAGACATAAATTTTGTCTGACAAGTGTCCACTCTGCCTTAGTAAGAGTTGGAGCACCCACATGTTTATGATACCATTACCCTTTTCGGGTAGATGGAAAATAGAGCAAAGAATTATTTCCTCTGGTGGTGCCAGGATGTCCATGAAACGTCAGCCTGTACTCCACATAATGGGGCTAGCGTATTCATGCACTTGCCCACAATAAAAAACAAAACTATGCTTCACAATGGAGAGGTAGACGTGCCAAATGGGGTTGCAACCCTCCCCCCCCCCCTCACTATCGCTATTAACTTATACCACACTTGGTGAATGCATCACTGGAACTTCACTGAGAAAACAAAACGTTCTTTTGATGGTTGATTTAATTTTTGTTCAAAAAAGACATTGAAGGTGCAAATATTATGTTAGTTAAATTGTGCTTTGTACTTTCTTTCACAGGTGTTTTCCACAAGATAGTACATAAACGTAAGCATAGTGGAAAACGGATTGTTAAATGGGCTCGTAGTAAGTATCTGACGCACTGTGTTTGTTGAGTAGTATGATGAGTATTTGTGTTGATTTTAATTGTCTAACTCCAGATCAGTATTATATATGTATAAGTTTACAATAAAGGATAGTTGTCAATCAAGAAGGCAAATCACATCAAATATCTCGAAATGTTTCCTATAGATTCGCTTTACAGAGAAAAAGTCTACAATCAATATAGTATCAGTTATGCTTTCTTTCAGAATATCTGTTATCGATTGACGATGAAATTTCATTGTTTCGGTGTCTATTCAAAATATGTCTTCAAAATCATATGTTACAAAACTTCGATAATTAAGAAAAAGACAGAAAAAGCTGTTTCATCTGTCAGTCTGTGATAAAACGGCAGAGCACAACTTACCATTCAAACTAAAGTATCAACCCACTGCGTGTGCTTCATCAAAACTCTATGGAATTGATACACATGTTTCATAGACGTTTATTTACATTTTCACCCAAAGAAAATAAATCTATTAAAATTCTAAAACACATTGGACTAATTTGAAAGCAAAAAACACATTTCTAAGCAATTTTGTTTCAATGCTTGTTGTGATCAGAGGTTCTATATAATACACTGACTTATACGTCCTAATGGCAGCAACAACATAGCAGGGAGATCTTCAAAACTGTAGCCATATTGCATAACTGGCCAAAACATGTTGAACTACACATATAAAAATCCAAGAACCTGAACTAAAACAGCATGACCCACAACTGATCACCCTTTTTTCTAATGGCATAATCAGAAATATTAACATAAACTGAAAGAAAGAATATATGTTTTTTGGTAAACGATAATCAGTTACATTATTTGGAACAAACACCAAAATATTATGAGTGTTCAGTATTTTATTCAATTGTGTTGCAGTAAATGATGATGGCATGGAGTAGGGTTGTGTAAATTTCAGTGTACCTACAGCCAAAATGTTCATCAACTTATTTACTGTAATAACACCATTTCCTCAAATTAAATAACCTGTACAAGAGCCATGCATTTTTCACAACTGGATCTCAATTTGTCAAGATGAGGTGTGTCTGATAGGAAGATACTGAGGTTAAAATGTAGATTTGAATTAACGGATGGCTGAGAATAGGGCTGCACGATATTCAAAACTGAATCCCAGTATCGGTATTCCAAAAAATACCGCGGTATACCGGTTTATCGAAAACTGTTCAGATATATGAACACAAGTACCACAATCGAGACTCGAGGCATCACAGCCGCAACGAATTGGCATGCCTTGATGATGCGATTCGAAAAACCTTTACCGGACGCAGACGATATCAAAATTTATTATTTTCAAAATTAGTTTATAAGATTTTCCCCAAAGATTTCAACAAAACTATATCATGGGACCCCCTCATTGGAACGAGCTCGTTCCAATGAGGGGTCACATGATATAGTTTTGTTGAAATTTTTTAAATTTATTCTTTCAACTGCTGAATCTGTATGTTATGAGGGCACAAGCAGACGATTCCTTGGATAAAGGGATAATATTATTCATTCGGGGCTACAGCTAAAAACCTCAAGACATCTTGAAAATTAAATTGTGGGTAAATAAATAATGACGATAAACCGATATTTTTTAAATTATACCGGTATTCAATCGATATTGGTTTGAATACCGGTATATATCGGTTTATCGATAGCCCTAGCTGAGAAGAAAATATTTGAAAGGCCCTAGTTTTCAGGTGCATTAACAAGAAAATGTAAAGAACGACGTTTATATAGTGATTTCCTTCAGTAAAAATAACGCTGCTTTTCATGTCTCCAAGATCAATAATCAGTGTCCAAATATACATTAGGGAACACCCGCTGCCGCCTTTCCTCATATCAAAACAAAGACTAGTAATTCTCTTTTATAATTCTGATGAGGGACCGTTTGACAGTTTAAATGCGAAGTAATCATTCGAGAAGAGAAATGAACAGTTGTGCACTCATTGTTCATACAATTCATTTTATGAACGCCAGATCTTGACTGGACAGCAGCTGTCATTGGTTGGAACTAGTTCGAGTGATTTTGAAATATACTATTCAAGAAAAGCCGTGGATATTTGATAAAAATGAGATATATAATGACATATAGTTATATTTTCATCAAAAAGACAGTTGAGGCATTACACTGTGACATGGATGGTCAGTCAGAGAATTTATCACATTCAGTCCAAGACCTCAATACCTTGTGAATCCTCCTCGATTCGCGAGACAAACGCGGATCCGACGTGACATACTCCTCACCAAGTGTCCAATATCAGCTTGACTGATGTTATTCCATTCTTCCTGCAGTGCAGCGGCGAGTTCCTGGACATTGGTAGAGGACCGTTGGCGTTGCCGTGCGCGCCTGCCAAGAATGTCCCAGACGTGCTCGATTGGTGAAAGGTCTGGACTAGTGCTGGCCAAGGCATTGTAGTGATGTTCTGCTCCTGGAGGAACTCTGTACCGACACGGGCCCTGTGTGCTCTTGCATTGGCATCTTGGAAAATGATTCAGCGGCCATGACGTCGAGCAAATGGGACCGCATTAGCTGCTAACATGTTGTCACGGTAGTACTGCCCTGCGACACGCCCTTGAACGACATGTAATGCTGTTCTGCTATGTCATGATTATGCCTCCCCAAACCATAACCGATCCACCACCAAAACGATTGTGCTCCCTAACGGTTACCTCGTGGTATCGTTGGTTTCGCCGCCGCCGCCAAACTCAGTTTCGCCTGTCGTGGAAGTCGAGAGTCAACCTTGATTCATCGGGAACATGACGTTGCTCCACCGACAATTGTCCCAGCGCTGTCGTGTTCCACACCAATTACATCTTGCTGCGATATGACGTTCAGTCAAACGTGGAATTATTCGAGGTCGTCGAGCGTACAACCTCCAGCTGTGTAGGCGATTTCTGATAGTCTTACCACTGTCGATCTGTGCAGCTGCTGTCCAATTTCAGAGGCACTTTGATGGCGGTTACGTGATGCTGTGGTTCAGACGAAACGATCCTGGCTAGCAGTTGCCGCTTTGGACGACCTGACCGACATCTGTCATCAACATTGCCTGTCTGATGCTAGTGTGACCACAACCTGCTAATCACCGATTGAGTAACGCTGAGAATTTGAGCCACAACAGCCTGTCTGTTGCCAGCTTCCAACATATCAACGGCACGTAAACGTTCCTAACGTGTCAATCTTTGCATAGCCCAAAAGTTTCAGTTCGACCAGAAATTATTGATGAACGTGTTTATACCAAGAAAGGAACCATGAAACTTCCGAAAAAACCCGTCCAGTACAAATGAAAATTTGAAAACGTACCCCATAGACATTATTGCCGCGCTCGTGTGAACTGCACGACGTTTTTGTGGGCTGCTGACATTCATGATCCACACTAAACTTAGTAACATATTGATGAGTCCAATCACGCGTATCCAATACCATTTTCCGAAAATATTAACATCAGTTTGGATATCCCCTACTTTTTCGAATGGTATATGTCAGATGACCAGTTCGTGATCCGCAAATGTTCAGTCTCCAATTCCTTAAAATAAAGGAAGGTGTAAAAGAATTATAAGAATTAAACTTGAGTGGTTTTTACAATATGAGAGTCTGAAATATCTGAAGGTTAGAAAAAATGAGAAAATTGAAGAAGGGTGCTGTCTGACAGAAAAAAATTGCTGTATGGCCTTTTTCATTTACAGGTGGATATCGCAAGGTAGTACACAACCACAAATATTCTGGTAAGAAGATTACTAAATGGTTCCATCGTAAGTATCCTGCTTATTTTGTCCCCGAATTCTAATAGAATTCGAACAGTTTCACTCTGTAGTGTCAATAGCCGGGTATTCATGTGAGCAGTTTCACTCACGACCCCCGTTTGGGTCCTCACGCTAAAACACTTTATACAACATATAATAATGGCATTAAAATTAGCGTTGGCTCATTTGGAACATCGTCTATCAATTCAATGGTTGTTGAGACTTTCTATTAAGAGACATAACATTAAATTTGCTTGACCATATCTCTCCAAACTGTCTGCAAACTCATGAGGCCATATTTACGCTTGTGTATCGAATCCGCAAAATGTTGATTCTTTACCACAAATTACGAACAAACACATTCCTTTAATGGGGATTCAAATAAAGCATCATGTGAAGTCACCACACCTGAATCAGATCGATAAAAACAATTGTAAACAACGTACTCGTCCGTAGCATTTCCGAAAACCCATCATTAGTTTGGATCTTACTTCTCCCAGAAAATCTCAGACAAACTCTTTGCAATTCAACCAAATATATACTGAATTAATGTGTACGCATAGGCATATAACTGAATTTAGACTGATAAAAGGATGAAGATAAAGTACTGTTCACTATTCCTAGAGCATCTCAATCAGAATACCATATAAAAGTCTATTTTCACAACTGAAGTCAAAACTTTACAACTTGCACGCGAACAGATCGAGAATTGAGAGGAAAGGAAGTTTATCATTTTTGTAGACACGCTTTTCATTTTGCAATCTTAAATCATACCCCAAGTTCATGAACCCTCCGAGTATGGAACTCTGAGAGAAAATTTCAATTTCATACACAACTGACATTGGAAGTGAAAAGTTTTGTTAATTAAATCGTGTATACTGTTTCTTTCATGACTTTGGAACATTGGGACCAACATCCAAAGAGTTGAAAATCAATCGAGGTTCAAAATATTGGCCAAAGCCGCTGTGGTCACCCTGGTTCATTGAGTGTATTTTTCAGAATTGTTTGAAATCCCATTTTGTTACTCTCTAATTCATTACTTAGGTCTATGCATGTACTATAACACTAACAATACGAGCAGGCTGTACATTATCCAAACAAGTAGGTGGAGCAAAATATTTTGATAGTGGGTCACACTCATATCTCGTAGATGGGATGACGTATGGACCTGGGACAAATACCCTAAGGTCACCCGTTCATTGGGTGTGTTTTTAAGAATTGCTCGAAATCACATTTTACGACTGCCTAATGCATTCTCTAAGTTCATACATGTATTTTTGCACCCACAAAAATGGACAAGGCCAAACATTTTGAAACAGGGTCACACTCATATCTCAAGGATGAAAAAAGTTTTGGACTTCCTAGGACCAATACCAGATGAGTCAAAACAGAATGGAAGTCAAGGTCACTGGAGTAAGTTAAGGATCTATGCGTGCATCTTTCAGAATTGTTGATAACAGTAAATTCTGTTTCTCTGGTATTAGTACTATATTCGTAGAAGGCATGCATCGATGATGTATTTGGAATATTTCTGTCTTCTACTCTCCCCTCTCCATGAAATAACTTAAATACAAACTATTATCCTATCTTGATGTCTTTTGGAACTCTGATAGATAGTCACTTTTACTGCAACTGTAATCGTTGAAACAATAGCCATTATTGAAAGAAACAAAAGAGAATCTATTATAAACAAACCATTGAGAGAGTAAGCTTTAACTGTCACATCGAATATTGTGATTTGTTTACTCAATCATATGTTATAAATTCATTCACAAACCAAGTTGAAAAACCCTTCGCTATTCAATGCATTTTTTTTAAATTTATTTTTTTCCCAATCACAAGATAATTTCAAATCGACGGGTTTTGCGATGGAGTTGGGGTGTGGGAAGCTTTCTCGCAACACCTTTTACAGATAAGAATTATTTAAATGAAGCATTTGAATGATGTGTTTTTAATCCTCTCAGTACTTAAATTTAAGTCCAAAAGCTTTAATTTAACTCCTGCATGGAATACCTAATGAACTCTTTCAGCCACATTGCTTCTCTGAATACAAAAGGCGTTGTTGAGATCCCACCACATTCTCAGTTCCAGTATGCATTGTTAAGGTACTTAGATGACATTTTAAGACTTGCTAAATGGGCAAAGTTTTTTCTCAAGCATAGTATAATCTATGGACTATGGCCAATTACCAAATTAGTCAGAACTCACTGGACGTTCATAATATGAGTCAGGGTCATTGAGGTCATCCAAAAGTCATAAAATACATTTTGTGGAATTGCTGAAAATCACGATTATGGCCCTCAATGCATTCCGAAGTTCGTACACATACTTTTACACACCAACAAAATGGGCAGGGCAAAATATTTTTAAAGTGGGCCGCTCTCATATTTCAACCTTTTTGACCTGGGAATAACACCAGCTGAGTCGAAACTCAATGGAGATTCAGAATATCTGTCAATATCGCCAGGGTGATCCAGGAGTCATTGAATGGTACATCACATTTAATGCCCCCCCCCCCCCCCCCCCCAGAAAATGCATTCCTGAAGTTCGTATATGTATTTTTACACTCAAAAATAGGGGAGGGACAAACATTTTGAAGGTGGATCCTGCTCACATCGTAAGGCTGTGAGTGCCACCAAATTCAAAGTAGGTTCAAAATATGGATCAATGGCACTGGGTTCAACCGCATTTTTTAAAATTGCTGGAAATCGTATTTTTTAGACCCTAATGCATTCCTGGTGTTCATACACCAAAACAGTGTGTGGGGCAAAACGTTTGGACCGTGGGTCAAGCTAATGTCTCAAGCATGGTTTGACCTATGAATGTGCGACCAGCACCAAATGAATCGCAACTCAATGGAGGTTGAAAATAATAATAAACAGTAAAATTGTATAAGCCTAAAATCCACAAAAGTGATCTTTGGTATTACAGTTGCCAAAAGAATGCATGAAAGAGATGTGTTTTAACGCCTTTCTTATTTGAACGCAGGGTCTGAATAGTTTTTTATATGTTTGGGGAGCGAGTTCCGCATTTTGAGAGCACCTAAAGAGAATCCTCTGTCACCGACAGTTTTCCAGTTTCGATCTTGGCTGTGAAAGCAAAATTTAGTTGTTAGACATTAGGGTTCTGGCATGTTCATACCAATTCAGAAGCTCAGAGAGGTAAGATAGTGCAAGGTTATGAAGGCACATAAAGACCGGCAGACACAGTTTTTGTTGGATTCTTCTTTGGCATACTGGCAGCCAATGCAATTCAGAAAGGCCAGGTGTCGTGCGGTATGTTTGTTTTCCTTCCCCATGACCACTTGGGCTCACCAATCTGTTTGAGTTTTACAATGTTGGTATTTGATAATTCAAAGAACTATGAGTTACAGTAGCCAAGCCGAGTTGTCACAGAGGAATGTACAAGGTCCTCAGTTGTTTTATTATCTAGTATGTCCTAATTTTGCTTATGTTTCTCAGATGATTCGTGATCCGTATTGTTCAAGGACAATACAAAAAGAATGATTGTTTGTTTCGGATTTTGCAGAAAAAGCGAGTATTTTATGAAAATAAACGCATAGGCGTGCAATAAAGTACTGTTCACTGTTGCAAGAGCACCTCAATCAGAATACCATATGGAATTCTATTTTTTACAACTGAAGTCAAGGCTTTACAAATTGCACTCGAACAGATTGAGAATGGAACAGAAAAGAACTCTATTATTTTTGCAGACTCGCTTTCCATTTTTCAATCGTAACTCATCCCCAAGTTCACGAACCCTCTGATTTTGGAACTCTGAGAGAAAATTTAAATTTCATATACAAGTGACATTAGAAGCGAAAAGTGTATGTTAATTAAATTGTATTTATAATTTCTTTCGAAGAAAAAAGGTTTATAGGATGTACTGTTTGCCTTTACAGGTAGACATCACAAGCTGGTACACAGACACAAATATTCTGGTATGAAGATTACTACAAATTCTCATGGTAAGTATCCATACTATAACTTCTGGTATGAAGATTACTACAAATTCTCATGGTAAGTATCCATACTATAACATTCTTGTATTCTCAAAGAACTTGAACATGTTTTCAGTCTGTAGTTAGTATACGTGAAAACATAGTTTATTGTTTTTGTAAGGCTTCTTTTTTTTTCTTTCTATTCTTTCTGTTGCTGTGGTTCTTCTTCTTCTTCTTCTTCTTCTTCTTCTCTTCGCTATAGCTATAGGCTAATACCGAAAGTATTGCTAAATGTATAATGGAAATGCTACATGTGCATTTTTATGCTCGTCCATATGATTGATACTTTGTGTAGCCATTACAAATGATTTCATCCAGACTATCCTATCGGAGCCGATAGTACAAGTATCCACACGACTACGCGAATTTGTCCAACCTTTACCTCTTACTACAGCATTCACCATCCATAAAACATAAAACTCCGTTATTACAAAATGAAACCTCACTTTTCAAATTACCATTTCATGCGACAAAGTAGTGATCTTCGGTCGTCCGTACTCCAAAGTATAATTCTAAAGGTGGAGATAGCTTACATAAGCATTAGCTTACTGCTAGATCCATTTTCCAATTCAAAGCATTTGTTAATATTGTATAATCTCTGTTTTCTGTGTTCTTCATTTTGTTTGTTTGGAAAAGAAATGAAATATTGTCAATCAACTGTCAGACTCCCCAACTCCACACATGTAGGGTTAGCATTGCCTGAAGACAGGCGCACTATCGACATGCTACGTCTTAGTACACAGCGCCACCGATTAAGTGCCTTGCCCATAGACACTGACTTCTAGAATTTGTTTGTCACAACCCATCACTGTTGTATTTAATTTCCGACTTTTATTTCAGTTTTTTTATTACCACAACCAGTACACCTATGAAAACACTTGACCCTTTCTGTAGACTCTGCAAACAGTAAAGCCGTGGAAAAACAGAATAACCCAAACAACACTGCAAATAATCAAGCAAAAATGGAAAGCTTTCTGGGCATACCAGTCACAGAATGATCAAATCAAAAATGCTCGATTTAAAATCGTGTATAATCGCCTACACAGAGATGTAAACAAAAGCTATAGCTAACGACAATTGCGTGAGATGGTAAAAAGCAACAGAAAATCTAATTGGGCTGAAAGTGGTTCTGGAATACATTTAAAACTCTTACTGGCCAAAAGAACAAAAGTGCCAACTATAATGCGCTGGCGATTAACAACGAAACTGTGATCTAGACGACAAGGCAAAAGCCACCGCTTTTGCCGGACTTCTGAAGAAAGCTCGTCGTCCTCAAAAGGAGGACAGATATGACAACGATTTCAAAAGAAAAGTAAATAAATTTGTCCAAGATAACAACTCTATTTTCAATGAACCCAACTTCGACTAAAGGCCTGAAGACGTAAACGATCATGAATTAACCGAACCAGAGGTCATACATTTAATTAGAAAATGCAAGTAATTTTCATCCTCCGGAGAAGACGAAGTCTCTTACAAAGTACTGAAACAGTGTCCCATCGTCTTCTTCTCAGACTTACCCAGCTCCTAAACTGCTATCTCTCCTGTGGGTGCTTCCCTAAATTCTGGAAGGTAGCCACAGGAGTCATGATACCTAAACCATATAAAGACCTTACACCCATTCTGAGAACCTCCCTTAGCTTACTTAGCTGTGTTGGAAAAATATTTGAGCCGATTTTCACTATGAGACTTCGCAGGTATCTTGAATCAATTAATTTTTTCAAATAATGGAAAAGAGCATATAGAAGTCAGAAAGAAGGAATCAAACACGTATATAGACTAGTCGATTATATGAAAACGGCGCTTTTTTCTGGGATGTAAAAAAATGCGTTCGAATCAGTATGGCACAATGGCCTGAGATATAAACTAGCGAAAATCGCATTACCCATTAAAATTCTGAGGATCATGCCATCATTTCTAACTGACCGAACAATCAAGGTGAGGGTTAATCGCGAGGTGGCAGAAGAAGTAAAACTCGAAGCGGGCATACCACAGGGACCGGTCCTAAAACCGCTTCTTTTAATCTGTGAATGATGTAGATAAAATAGAGTGAAACTAAGTTAGAACTATCGCTGTTCTCAGACGACAGGCATGTTGAAGGCCAGTAAGTCCCGAACCATAATTAAAAATCGCCTGCAGAATACCATTCACGATCTTGAGAACTGGTACGCCTTGTGGCGCTTCAGGCTTAATGCCGCCAAAACTGAAAGAGTTATGTTCTTTAAGAAGCAAAGAAAAAAAAAACGTTCCCAGTATTGATCACAAATTAGAAACACCCAACGAGGCCCAATTTTGGGGATTTATTCTCGATAGCAACGTCAGTCGAAACAGTCACGTAGACTTCATTTCGGTTAGAGCCACTAAACGTATCAATCGTCTGGAGATAATCAGATGTAAAAATGGGGAGCACTATGCAAAGCCATGTGGACACCGATAAAGGAACTTCAAGAGCTAGCAAAAATAGAAACTAATAAAACTCGTTTAAAATACCTACAAAACAAAATCCTATATTAATGGTAGAGCTAAACCAGCACTGAATCCTTAACAGAAAACTTTAACGAGCTAACAAGCGCAAGACGAGGATATGGCTATTCATAATTAAAGTCGCACGACAAAACAAAATATAGTGATCCATCAAAACTACTACAACTGAGACAAAAGTCAGTTTGGTTTACATTACCAGTCAAATAAATTTTTTAAGGGCTGAGTTAGTAATGGATGCCTCACTGCTCATCTCCATGACGCGTTTGGGAGAGCCGGGTACTGCTGGACACGCACAAGCTTGCCTCTGCTTCCATTGGGAGCTGCAAACAGCGGGAATCTCTCCATCTGCAGTGGAATCGGCGAGGATTGCCTCGATACCCATTGAGAACTTTAGAATCAAATTCTGTGAGGACTGAAGAAACCAACCCTCGGCCTATCAATAGCAACGATCATACAACAGTCAGAATAGACAATAGCGGATTTCTCTCTCTCTCTCTCTCTCTCTCTCTCTCTGTCTCTCTCTGTCTCTCTCTCTCTCTCTCTCTCTCTCTCTCTATAACGTTTCTAATTGAACACTCTCAAATTTTCTTGAAACACTCTAACCAAGAAGACGCGTGGAAAAATTAGACGCAATGAGGGAATGATTGGAACAAGCTTCCTGTTAGCATAGACAGGAAACCACCAAACACGAATCAAGGATTGCAGAAAGCTTGCCGGTCTGGGACCAGTGTATACTTTAAATAAAAATAATATATGGATTAAGATATAGCAGCCCTTTAGGCTCTTGTTATGCATGTGTGTCTGTGACTGTGTGATTTTTTTCTCATCCCATCACCCCGTCATCTGATCCCCAAGAAGGCAGGTCAGATGGCCAAGGTTCAGCGTCCACTCTCCCTTAATGAAAGGCTGATGGATGATTTCCAGCTTTCAAATGCACATATTGAAGGTTTTGTTAACTTCCTGATAGCCGTTATGGATAATATGCTAGGGCTGCGCGCAAAGCAGCTTTGGCTTCTTTTTCCAACGTTTCCTTCATTCATAGTGACTTGTCCCCACATATCCTGCAGGGTTATATTGTTCAAACGCAATTTTGAATTCCTAAAAAGGAATGGAGTAATAATTGACTATAATACATCTAACACTATTTTCTATACACAATTGCCAACCCTCGAGGATGAAGTGCATAATCATCCAATAATATTTACCTTGTATTAGACATAAACTTTGTCTGACAAGTGTCCACTCTGCCTTGGTAGGAGTTGGATCACCACATGTTTATGATACCATTACCCTTTTCGGGTAGATGGAAAATAGAGCAAAGAATTATTTCTCTGGTGGTGCCAGGATGTCCATGAAAAGTCAGCATGTATTCCACAAAATGGGGCTAGCGTATTCATGCACATGCCTGCAATAAAAAAACTATGCTTTACAATGGAGCGGTAGGCGTACCAAATGTGGTTGTTGCGATTCCTCCTCCCGCACTATCCCTCTTAACTTGTGCCACACTTGATTAATACATCACTGGAACTTGACAGAGAAAATAAAACGTTTTTTTGTGGATGATTTAAATTTTGTTCAAAAATGACATTGAAGGTGCAAATATTATGTTAATTAAATTGTACTTTGTACTTTCTTTCACAGGTGTTCTCAACAAGATAGTACATAAACGTAAGCATAGTGGAAAACGGATTGTTAAATGGGCTCGTAGTAAGTATCTGACGCACTGTGTTTCGTGAGTAGTATGATGCGTATTTCTGCTGATATTAATTGTCTAAGTCCAGTTGTCGATCAAACCGGCAAATCACATTAAATATCTCGAAATATTTCCTATAGATTCGCTTTACAGAGGAAAAGTGTACAATCAATATAGTATCAGTTATGCTTTCTTTCAGAATATCTGTTATCGATCGACGATGAAATTTCATTGTTTCGGTGTCTATTCAAAATATGTCTTCAAAATCATATGTTACAAAACTTCGATAATTAAGAAAAAAGCAGAAAAACTTCTTTCATATGTCATTCTGTGATAAAACGGCAGAGCACAACTTACCATTCAAACTAAAGTGTCAACCCACTGCGTGTGCTTCATCAAAACACTATAGAATCGATACACATATTTCATATAGTTTTATTTTGACATTTCATCAATTTTCAAGAAAATAAATTTTTAAAAATTTTAAAACCCATTCGACTAATTTAAGTGCAAAAACACATTTCTAAACAATTTTGTTTCAATAGTTGTTGTAATCAGAGCTTCTATATAATACACTGTCTTATAATTCCAACATAACAGGGAGATATTCAAAGAATATATATTGTTTTGGTAAATGATAATCAATTACTTATTTGAAACAAACACCAATATATTATGATCAGTATTTTGTTAATAATAACACTTTGGCCAGCCGCTGATTTGTTTAATTGTGTTGCAGTAAATGAGGATGACATGGAGTAGGGCCAAAGTATTCATCTACTAATTTACTGTAATAACACAGTTTCCCCAAATTAAATAACCTATACAAGATCCATGCATTTTTCACAACTGGATCTCAATGTGTCAAGATGGGGTGTGTCTGATTGGAAGACCCTGAGGTTAAAATGCAGATTTGAATTTACGGATGGCTCAGAAGAAAATATTTGAAAGTCCTTAGTTTTCAGGTGCATTAACAAGAAAATGTAAATAACGACGTTTATTTTGTGATTTCCTTCAGTAAAAATAACGCTGCTATTCAGGTCTCCGGGATCAATAATCAATATCCAAAATCCAAATATACATTAAGGAACACCTGCGTCGCCTTTCCTCATACCAAAACAAGACTAGTAATTCTCTTTTATAATTCTGATGAGGGCCCTTTTGACAGTTTAAATACGAAGTAATCATTCCGCTGAGAAGAGAAATGAACAGTTGTGCACTCGTTGTTCATACAATTAATTTTATGAACGCCAGCTCTTGACTGGACAGCAGTCATTAGTTGAAACAAGTTCGAGTGATTTTGAAATATACTATTCAAGAAAAGCAGTCGATATTTGATAAAAGTGAAATATATGAGGAAATATATTTATATTTTCATCAAAAAGACTGTTGAGGCATTACACAGTGACATCTGGTGAATGATTTCAGCGATAGTTGGGTGTCAGAGAAGCACATATTACACGCACTGAGCTTTGGAAGACACGGGTGGTCCGTCAAAGAATTTACCACATTCAGTCCAAGACCTCAATACCTTGTAAATCCTCATCGGTTCGCGAGACAAGCGCTTATCTGACGTGGCATACTCCTCACCAAAACGTCCAATATCAGCTTGACTGATGTTATTCCATTTTTCCTGCATTGCAGCGGCGAGTTCCTGGACATTGGTAGGGGACTGTTGGCGTTGCCGTGCGGGCCTCCTGCCAAGCTTATCCAAGACGTGCTCGGTTGGTGAAAGATCTGGAGTTAGGGCTGGCCAAGGCAGTGTAGTGATATTCTGTTCTGGGGAAACTCTGTACCGACACGGGCCCTGCGTGCTCTTGCATTGTGATCTTGGAAAATGATTCGACTGCCATGACGTCGAGCAAATAGCCCCACATGAGCTGCTAACATGTTGTCACGGTAGTACTGCCCTGTGACACGCCTGTGGCAACCACTTTTGTTATACCGCCCACTTTTGTTATACCTCACCAGTTTTGTAACAGCGATCGCCCATTTTTGTTTTACGTCACCAATTTTGTAATAGAACGCCAGCTTTTGTTATTGTTCGAGGTCACCATTTTTGTTATAGAAATCGTCCACTTTTGTTATAAAAAACAGCTAACCACTTTTGTTATATAAATCGCCAGCTTTTGTAATACTTGAAATTAGAACTATAACGCTAATGGTTCGATGCCCATTCGGGGTTAGTGAAGAATCATGGCAGACTGCGGGGTCGGGGGAATAATAGCTTGTGTTTTCTAAATCAGATGGTCGAGTCGAGAAACAAAAAAACACATCCCTGTAAGTATATGAGGCAGTCGGGCGGCGAAGCGCACCTGAAGTGAAGTCACTTCACAGAAATTGGCGGCAGGTTTGTTGTTTTGCCGATTGAATTTCCGATTCAACATTTTTTTAGTGGAGTCTTGATGCAGGGTTCATACAGGGTCTTGAAAATTTCTTGAATTTCATTTTTGTATTAAAAAGTCATTGACTCTGCTTTTTAGCCGTGAGAAGCTCTTGAAAATTGGCCAAAAGCCTTGTACAGCTCTTGAATTTTTCAAACATATCAGCGGACTAAGTAATTCATACAATTTATATTCCTGTTCACAAGAAATGGGCAAAAAATAAATCCACCCTTGACACAGTGTCTTGAAGCTCTCGAGGATTGCTTTCCAGAAAATTGTCAAGTGTTGAGTTTTTAGGATTAATGCTCACTTCTGCTTCTTCTACAAATTATCTCCACTTTGTACCACAAGTATCACTCTTTTTCTAAACGTACAAACATGCATAAATTGCTACGTTCATCGAAATATTGGATGTAGAAGAGTCCTTGAAAAAAATTACAAGAGTCCTGGAAAAGTCCTTGAATAGACCTTGAATTTGAGGTGGCCTTACCTGTTTGAACCATGTGATGGTCAGTGCCGCTTTTGACACTTTGAAGCACGTAGACCTATATACGTTCTTATCTTCATCGCAACACTGTGCCTCTTTCGGTTTTCCTTTGCATTTTTTTGCAGAGAGATGCACTTATGTTCACAGTATTGGTCTCGAGTTTGAATTGATTGTCTGTAAACGGAGAGTGACACAATTCGTACAGACTAAAAGTTCCTAAGCTGAATTCAAGAAGAACAGGTTTTGAAGGTTCTTCTCTGAGATCAACCGTACAATATTTCCCATTGAGCTAAAGATAGTCTTACACTGAAATCAGTTGGATTGAGAATTAATGCAAATCAACTGGGCTGAGAAAATATGAACCCAGTTGGGTGCATGTTAACCCATCCAAGTAAATGTGTGTTGATTGTCAATCTAACCGATTTTAGAGTGCGTTAATATATGTTGTTGAAGAACGTGTTTGCCAATCGCCGTGAGTAGTATATGGTGTGATTTTGAACCCCTATTTGCCGGACCCCTCCCGGTCCCCATTGTGACGTCATAGTTTTTTAAAAATAGCAATAATGTGACGTCATACGGAATCCTACGGGCGCGGTCAACTTGAAATGGCATCACCATGGTGATACGTGTTTCCATCGTCCATGTTGTTTATAAAAGGCCACCATCTTGGTTTCTATGGTGGCACGTTGTTGCTAAACGACCCAAAGGCTAGTACTATAGTAGAGTGTGTTCTTGGGGCGTGGTCGATCCAACAGAAGTATGTCTAATTACCCAAGTGGACCCGACACTGACTGGGAATCGCTCAGGTTCTTCGTTTTAGTGTCCATTCCATCTATTCTAAGTACATTTAACTCATATATCTGAGTGGCACGTAGTGCCATGGTCCATCGCTTTGTTCTGGAGTTTACTCCGGTAGTGCAGAAGAGACTATGCAATAGAAACGAGGCTGTATTGTGTTACTATTTGTATCTTTCACTACCAGAACTTATTCCGTCTTCTCTGCTCTATCTTTTGAATTGACCAATCAAAATGCTTCAGTTTCTTAGCCCCCTCCTATTTCGTTCAAATTGACTAATCAGATTGCTTAATTCGATTCTGCCCGATCCACCCACGGTCAGCCCTTACGGAGTTATCTCCTTTGACTGCACATACGACTCTAACCGGCACACAGAAGTGCGTCTATGTGACGTATGAGAAATCCGTTTTCACACACGTCACATATCAGCACATAAATATGCTCCTTTGTGAATTGTGACACATGTGAAATACGCCTTTACATACGTCACATGGACTTATTTAAGAAATTGTGGACACTGTGGACGACCACTATCTGTCGATGATTGTGGATCACTGCAGACCATTATTCGTGGATCACCATTGGAAAACAGAGGACTCGGGCGATTTTCAGTCATTGTCGTATTTTTATTTGAATTGAGTGCTTTCCGTATTTAGCAATAGAAGAGGGCGCGCACACTGTCTTCTGAAAGTTGTATTTATTATTTTTTTACCAAAGCTTTACTATCGGTATATCACTTCACATAACATCATTGACTGAGGGATAAACTAACTGGCATTACTGCCGGTAACCCAAGGTAAGTTGTATATAAAGCGTAGGAAGGCTCACATTTGCCGGCCTAGGAAGTGACGTCACGTTACACCCACAATGCCTCACGCTGTTACGTCACTTCTCCTTCCCATTTCCCTCCTGCGAAAGGGGCCTAAAAATGCGAGCTATACTCTTTCGGCTTATTCAAACACGCTATTCCATTTTGAGACAGTGAAGTCTCTGCTTTACATGGCGGAATGTCTTGTGATTATAACACCATCTTTTCTTGTTATAAAGTTTGTTTCTCGTTATAACCACTTTCTATCTCAAGATAATAAGATGTTTTCTCATTATAAAAGGACGCATTCTCCTTATGCCAAGATACGATTTCTACTATCTCGAGTTAATATCTCATTATAACGAGGTACTATCTCGAAATGAGGAAAAATGGTTAAAAACCATATTGACCCTGAATAGGACAGAAAAGCCAGTTTTATTTTCTGCTATAGTTTAAAAAAAAAATTAACTCCTCGTAAACATCTAATTTAAAAAAAAATCGAAAGTCAATGATGCCCATTGTATAAAAAATCGAGATGATTTAAATTGAAAAACAAAAATTACAATGCTCTCATTACTTTTGATATCTGGACGCACCAATATGTGAAACGGGGTTCGTGGATTAAATGTATTGATACAGAGATCTAGTAAATGAAAGATGATTTGTGAGGAAACACCCACGTGGCAATAAACTTTAACACTTTTCAATATGTTGCAAAAATGCAATTATTGACTGACCTAAAAATCCCAGAACATACAATCTGTGAATTTATTCATATATCTTGCAATATTTTGAAGGACATGCGAATGTTCTCATATCGCAGAACATTGAGGGTGTCATGTGAGTTGTCATGATAGCTTACATCAAGGATTGTTTTGCGACTCAATCATCAAGGTAATGTGTGGTGTATGGTCACACAGTGAAGGTATTTCAGGGTGTGGGGGGGCATGTGTTTTTGTCGACTAATTTGGTTATGAAGGTAGCCACCTTAGGCCTGGATTAGACGTCGGATTTTTGTCGCGTCGAATTCATTTATTTGCAATTATTTGAATTCGACCTGACATAAATCCGACGTATAATCCAAGCCTTTGGGTTGCAGTTTTACACACAGCTAGACTTGGACAATTGTTTTCAGAAAATTAGTTGAGAAAGTCTTTTAGCGTTCGACTCGTACGTCAAACTTTGGAAGACTAATAAACGTTAAACGGGAACGTTCGTGCAACTCAGAAAGAACAATATCTATCCTTCTACTCTAACGTGACAGGGCCTTGTAACGAAAATAGGCCACTCAAACACGTGTATTTCTGTTGCCCTGCGCTATGAATACTCCAAAACACTACGTGTCGCCGCAATGATTTCTTCACGAGATAGCTATCTAGTACTAGCTGGTACTAACTCATTTCATCCCAGCAATGCACTGCGGAGCTATGGGACACATAAGAATAACACACCTTTGGACCTGAGACGGGAGGTGGGAAGGGGTGAGGGGTGGCGTGGTAAAGGCGGTTCTTGTAAAAATTCGCGCACTTTAGCACTTTATTAACGTAATTTGTATAAACCGTTTTATCTAATTCACGATAACAGTGATATAGCTTGGTCATATCAACCCTCGTTTAGGGGACCCCGGAAAAGACTTTGGGTCATTTTGGGGTTCATTTGGGTAATTCTGTGTATTTCCATAGGGTCGAATGCTCTTTTCTTTCTTACTGAAAGCCTATATAAATATAGGGGCCGGGGTACTCAGAATACGCGGAATGTTCACTTAGAAGACAATTTGAGCGATTTCCTATCAATGTCGGGTTTATTTGGGTAACTAGAAATACTCCTGTAGGTTTGAACACACCCGTAGAACACGCTTCTATTGTAGTATTATGATTTGTGTTACTTAGCAATAATGCATCACCATAATAACCAAGATGGCGGCCTCCTATAAACAAAATGGACGACGGCAACACGCGTCACCCTAACAGCACGCGCTGCGCATGCGCAGTAACACCACGTATTACCATGATGATGACGTCACAAGATGACCGCTTACGTACGCTACCACGACAACCACGACAACCACTTGACACCCATAATGCACCACTGGATGACATCAATTCCGGAGTCCCCCACATGAGGGTTGATGTGACCGAGCTATACTACTGATGACAGTCAACTGATAAATTGTAAAAACTGCCTTATTATAATCTGTATATACAGATTAGTTGTCTGTAGTAGCAGATTGGTGAAAGAAAATGACCCGATCCTTCTATACTGCCGCAGGATGTCAAACGCTTGGTTAATTTTCCCCCTGTTTCAAGCCCTCATAATATGTGTGGTCTTTCCTTTGACAACGGAATTTCGCACATGTCTAGAACCGTGGAAGTTGATGGATTTTTATTGTATTATCTATTCAGTGCATTATAAACATGTATAGAACACACGCGACTTTAACAGCAGTTTCTCTTTTATTATTTATCCATTTATTTATTGGTGTTAGCCTAGGCGCCACATATTTATGCACAAGAGCTAATAGTAACACAACATGGAGATAAAGTCAAACTTAATCAATCATTTAAATCCCAGTCTTTTTAAAGAAGTCCCATCTGAGCATTTGGGGACTGGGTACAATTTTACCAGCAAAGAAGAACTTGTTTTGTTTACTTTAGTAAAAAAGGACTGCTTCACTTCCTGGGTCCCCCACAGGAATGTTTTTGATTGTTACATGTGTTATGTGTGGATTACAGAACTGGTCGATCGTTTTAGGACAGATGAGTTGGTTAGATTCAGTCTCGAGATTTGGCGTGTTTTGGAGAGTAGACGCCTTCCAAAAGCATAAAACAGTCGACCAGTACAAGAAGGCAATAACAGTTCAGATTGATACTTGGTCATGCTTAAATAGATTGGAGTGGCGAAGACTACCACCTCTGTATAATATCAATAAAAGAACACATGATCAAGACTATAGTCCCACGCGTTACCGCTGAGAACGTGCAGTGAACAGCTTAGAGAGTCAATACAACATTACCATACATAACATTTACAAACACATATGTAGTCTCCACCATGCAATGCAGTATAACCCCCCCCCCCCTCCACCCGAGCCCCATCCTATGCCGTCATACACCCACAACACATACAATAAACCGAACGATGCACTTTAACTGGATTCAATCTACCATGACATAATTAAAAACCGGAAGTAGGCGATATCAGCATTAATTAGCTGCTTACTGTAAATGCATTCATTTTTCAGGGAAAAAAATATATCGCAAACCCAAATACACATTAGTTTGCAATACACTATGAAGACAGACAGGCGTACACAATTCTCCACCAAGGTGGCTATATTGCATTTTTCAGAATTTCTAATGTAAAGCGGAACGTCGGTGTAGTCATAAAGCACCAATCCATCATAATTGAATCTGATCGATCAGACATCCGGTTTTCAAAATATTGCAAGGAAGATTGACAAAAAGAAGATTGCTGCTATAGTGACTATTATAATGAGTATTTCAGAATGCTTATCATCGAAAGAAACCTCCCTTTACTCACCACCAAAGAAAACGAGAGCCGTCGGGCATTTGGGTTTTATGTTGCTTCCTGACGGACGGACGGACGGACGGGCGGACGGACGGACGGACGAACGGACGAATGCACTTGTGAGGTGATTTCAGTGCTAGGTAGGGTAAAATTCCGCACCTGCGACCGTTTTTGCATCTCAAAAGTGGGTGTTTTTGCTGTTTTAAGGGGCCGCTCCACAGAAGAGGGGACGGGACCAGTGGTTAAATCGCCGGTTTGCACAAGTAACGTCTGTACGCACAACTTGTTCACACACGTACATCTGAAGTAGACTGAACGGACAGACATACGGACTGACAGACAGACAAGCGGGTGGTCAGGTGGGTGGGAGGGCGGGAGGGCTTCGGGTGGGCTTCCGGGTGATCATCGGGTAGGCAAGCAAGGAGGCAGCCAGGCAGTCAGGCAAGCGTGCAGGCCGGCCGGTCAGCAGGCAGACAGCAGGCAAGCATGCAGGCCATCGAATAAAACGAATGTGTGTTTCCCTTTTCCTTACATATACGTTTCAAATACACCCCAACTCCAACCAAAATCACTTTCATCAAACACACGTCAGAATAGGGGCGAATGCAAGTTTTGATTTCATGTATTACAAAAGCTGGCGGTTTATATAACAAAAGTGGCTAGCTGTTTTTTTATAACAAAAATGGGCGATTTCTATAACAAAAATGGTGACCTCAAACTATAACAAAAGCTGGCGTTCTATAACAAAACTGGTGAGGTATAACAAAAATGGGTGATCGCTATTACAAAACTGGTGAGGTATAACAAAAGTGGGCGGTATAACAAAAGTGGTTGCAACACACGCCCTTGAACGACATGTAATGCTGTTCGGCTTGTCATGGTCATGTCTCCCCACAACATAACCGATCCCCCACCAAGACGATTGTGCTGCCTAACGGTTACGTTATGGTATAGTGCCTTCCGCTGCCGCCGCCACGCTCTGTTTCGCCTGTAGTGGAATTCGAGAGTGAACCTCGATTCATCGGAAAACATGACGTTGCTCCACCAACGATTGTCCCAGCGCTGTCGTGCTCCACACCAATTACGTCTTGCTGCGATATGACGTTCAGTCAAAAGTAGAGTGGAAAGGCCGTTCCGAGCCCACTCAATTTTTTTTCTCGATCGCACCTCACCAAAAACTTAGTTTCTTCGAGCAAATCACGTTCGTCACGATCGAATTGTATGGATTTGTTCGATGCGACACGTCCACGTTCACATCGTCACTTTTTCCTGATACTTACAGTGGGTGACGGTAGACGAGGTGTCGTGGGTTCGACGTTCGATTTCTCTAACGGAAAACGTTGGGCTGGCTACGGAATTTTGACAAACTCTAAAAATTCCCCCTCTTAAAAATTCACTTTTTGATGGGCTCGTAAATCTGACACGACCGATCTCGGGAAAACACTCGCCTTTTCGCATAGGTAACAGGAACCACCATTCTAGGTGAATTTTTTCGACAGAATACCACCAAAAAACACCACCGGTGCGAATGAAATACTAGCGATCCAACGTCGATTCCCGCGGAATAGATATTGCGAGTTGTGAGATGGATGATAAAAAATTGTTTTTTAAAATATATATTTTAACGACATTCAAAAAATAAGAAAACAAAAGATATATATAAAACAACATTCAAAAAAATAAATAAGAATACAAAAAAATAACTATTTTTTATTAAAAAAAGAAAGAAAAAAATAATAAATAAAAACAATGTTTCTGCACATCGGAGATTCGAAGCGAAGGGACGAGGAGGTTCGCGAATTAATACGGAGTAAGGAGAATATTCAGGCGCAGGATTGGGCTAGGCGATTGGGAGAGATGGGATTGAGACGAGAGGCGACCAAGTTGTTCATACCCGTCACCGAGGTTCCGGAACGAGCTAGGAAAGAGATCGTGGAGGAATTGAGACCCATAAAAGAAGGTCCTCTGAGGATGACCGCTTCGATTCCCGATACTTTAGCACCGAGAACTTTCTCCGATTTCATTCCTACGGGAATCGAGACCGATTCGAGTAGCGTCGGTAGTGTTACGTCGAAACGTTTGTTCGACATTCCGAAGAGGATCGAGACCGATGCGAGTAGCGTCAGATTTGACGACGGTAGAGAAAAAGATGCGATTTACGGATTTCGTCAAGAAGGTGATGACGATTTCGTTGGTGACACGCAAATATGGTTTGAAGGCGACTATTTGACCGTCGGTCCGAACAGGTACGAAATGACCGACGGATTGCACACTCTGCTCTCTCACAAGAGACCTGGCGATTACAGCTAAGAGGATTTGAATAATTACGGAGACATTCTGGTTCAGACTCACACCATGAAGAAGAACAACGATCCCAAAGAGATGAGACCGAATGATAGGAGAGGTTACAAGTGGAAACATGTTGTGGAACCCATATGGAAGGCGAACGAGTATTTCGTGAAATCGACGACTGGAAAGGGAATGACAGACACGATATTTCTTCCGCGCGATCCCGATGCCTTGTTGGGGAGATTGAGATTGTTGATGGCAAGCAGGGAGGCTGGTTACACCGGAGTCGATAACGAGATAGTGCGCGTGTGCGATGAATTGTTGAGGCAGAAGGTCTTGACTAAGAAGGATTATCAAAAGTTGATGAATCGTTTGAAATAATAAAATAGTAAGAGAAAAGAAAAAGAAAAAAATATTAAGTAAATAAAAAATATACATTTAAAAAAAATAATAATAATAATGATTAAAAAAAAAAATAAGTGATAAATAACATGGGATACGCTAGATCTTACGTCTACGGCGGGTCGGGCATCGTGGAATTGATGATGCGATTTTAACTCGTAAATCGATGCCGCGAAAGAGATCGCGTCGAGCGCTCTCAAAATAGGAAAGAAAATGGCGATCGATGCGGGTAAGAAAGCTGCGACCGACGCGAGCGATAGAATAGCTTCGGAAGTCGGTAAGAGAGGTGCCGACGCTTTGATTAATAAATTGATAACTCCACAGCCTGTCAAACGATCGAGAATCGAACCGAAAAGTTGAAGAGATTTCTATGATGATGTCGTACCGATACAAGACTTGGCTAAAATGACGAAAGGATCGGGATTGAAAGTGATTTATAAATACTAAAAAATCTTTTATATATATATATATAAAAATAGAAATTAAAATATAAAACAAAAATTAAAAAAAACATAATTCAAAACATAGTAAAAAAACAAACTAGAGAAAAAAATGAATATCAAAGACATGTCGTGGAATGACGTGATGACCAAGAGATCGAACGACGAGTTCTTTCCCTAAGAGCATAAGAGGTCTGATAGTGGGGAAATCGAATTGCAGAAAGACCAATCTCTTGATGAATCTATTGTTGCGACCTGGTTGGTTGGATTCTGACAGATTATTCGTTTTTTGCAAGAGTCTCTTTCTGCTTCGAGAGTGCATGATGCGTAAATTACCCAAGGATGTTATGTTGAGAATCTTTGACAATCGAGACGAATTTGAAGGATACGAGACTTCGAATATATTGGAACGAACGGTGAGAGAATTGACCAAGAGAAACTTGGAGTGTTCGAATATGGAATGTCAGTTTTACGAGAATGCCGCCGACGTTCCCGATCCTAGACAGTTGAAGTCGGAGAATAAGAATCTCATGATTTACGACGATCTACTGTTGGAGAGACAGAATCGATGCGTATCGTATTACGTTCGACGACGTCACAGCAACGTGGATTGTTTCTATTTGTCTCAGAATTATTTTCGACTGCCCAGACAGACGATAAGGGAGAATGCTAATTTTCTGTGTCTCTTTAGTCAGGATCTCTAGAATCTCAATCACATCTATGGAGATCACGTGGCCAATGACATGAGTAGGGAAGTATTCAGATGTTGTAAGAAGGTGCGGGACAAAGGACTTCACAATTTCGTGGTGATCGATTTGACTAGCGAATTTAACAACGGAAAATATCGAAGTGGATTCGGCGATTTTTTTATATTCCTAATAATAATAGAGAAGACAATAAAAAAACAATATCGATAAAATATAAAAAAAATATATAAATAATAATAAAAATGTCAAAACATCATCTATTAGAACAGATAGTCGAGAATACAGCTGCAAAACGATCCTTTCAAATCGTAGTGAGTCACGACACGACTCAATGTATGACTAAATTCAAACCTTCCATCGAATTGAAGAAGGAAAAGAGATACGAGATGGCGTTGGTTAATCTCGAGACTTACTTTTCATTTCCCAATGTCACCAGAAGGAATAAAGCGTTCTAGTATACCAACGGAGTCGGTTGGTTCAAGAAACGAATTCCCAAAGGAAGTTACGTCATAGACGATCTGAACCATCACATCCTCAAGACCGATGGTCACGGAAGCAAGATGATAAAAGAATTGCTCCCAATACGAGTACTCTACAGATGATATTAGACTTGGGAGATAATTTTCGAGTGGATTTTAGTGCAGAAGATTCGATGGGTAAGATGTTGAGATTCGATCGAAAGATGTATCGAGGTCATGCTGCATCCGAAAATATGGGTCGACATTTTCGCGGTCAACAGCATTTTAGTGAATGTCAATGTGGTCTCTGGAAGTTACGACGATGGTAGCGCTCAGCCTACGATCTACTCGTTTTTTTCTGGACGATTCTTCAGGTTATAAGATCGTGGAGCGACCTAGAAATCTCGTCTATCTACCCGTGATCTTGGACACGTTGTATAGCATTGAAACCACGTTGACGGATCAGAATGGAGA
The DNA here is from genome assembly GCA_031216915.1 of Pictodentalium vernedei. NCBI lineage: Eukaryota > Metazoa > Mollusca > Scaphopoda > Dentaliida > Dentaliidae > Pictodentalium > Pictodentalium vernedei. Next base: position 349,026,242 of record CM062295.1, on the reverse strand, counting down.
TCTGTTAGATCTTCGAGGAGAGAGAGTGACTATACGATTTCACACCAGAGAGATATGAAAAAAGTAAATAAAAAAAAATAAATAAATATAATTTGAAAAAAAAAAAAAAATTTTTCATTTAACAAAAAATTTTTTTTTTTCATTTTTATATATATTTATATAAGAAATAAAAAAACTTAAAAAAAAACTTATAATATTTATAATAATTAAAAAAAAATCACCACCTTGTAATATTTCTAATTAAAAAAAAATTCATAATCCAGTGAAAGAAAACAACAACAAATATGAGTAGCAGTTGATACATCATTAAAAACATGAACATATCCGAAGGACAGAAAGGTAAACTTCGCAGAGCATTGAGCTATTGAGTCGAGGGCGTTAGATTTAAATTCAGTTACAAAGATCTCATGAGTGGCGGTATCGATCGGATCACATGGACTAAAACTCATATCAAAAGGATGGAGAAAGCGATTCGTAATTGAATGGGAACAATGGTGAGATTGAGTCCCGCCCAGTTGAGATACAATCTGAGAATGAAAGGTGGTTTCTTACCGCTATTGGTGGGACTTGCCACCAAAGCATTACCCATTCTCACAAAGAGGGTGTCACCAGCTCTGGTCATTGGAACTCTGTCGGGACACGCTATTTCGGCAGGGGACAAATTAATGGGTAGAGGATTGTTTCTGAAAAAGAGAGGAAATGGACTATTTTTGATGAAGGGAGGAGCCATGTGTCGTGTAGACGTTGAAGGTAAAGGATTGTATTTAGGAAAAAGGTGAAAAGGTGGCAATGCTTTCCACGGAGACGGTCTCTATCTGAAGACCGGAGAGAATGTGGAACCAAGTGGTAAAGGTTTACTGTTTGGTCAGAATTCACCGTTTAAGAATATACCCATTTTGGGTATGTTATTGTATAAAAAAACAAAAAATAACGATTAAAAAAAACAAAAATAACAATTGAAAAAAGGAAACAAAAGGAGAGAAAACGACTTCCAACAGACATGTTCACAAGACATTTGTATTATGAAAAGCTTTTAGATTTTTCACAATCTCTAAACGAGTATGCATTAGAAACAATTCATTCGGCACAAATCATACTCGATGCACGTTTAAACTGGTGCGGAATGCTGTTTAATTTAATATTGTTATTCATATTCCTAAATCGAAGCTATTTCGAAAATATTGAAACAATGAAGTGTGAAGAAAATGTGTCTTACCAAGATTATGACATGATTATAGATGTTCTAGATCATTTAAAATACCATTTGACATTTATAAAACTCTATAATTACAGGAAATATCGTTATATAATTTTGTGCGTGAAAAACGTAGTTAACGTATTCGATCGTGGTGGTGGTGAAAATATTGAAAAATCTATTTGCGAATGTATCAAATTTATTTGTAGATTACACTCGTTCACATTAAATAGATCGTGGATCGAATTTGCTGAAAGGTTAAAAATCATTATCAATTATTTTCCGTATCAGTCTAACGACGACGATGAAAGAATGAGGGTTTTATCGAAATACAAGAGGCATAAACTCCAACTTTCGAAGAAAAAAAATGTCATCTCTTTCCAATAATAATAAGCACAATCGTAATAGACGAGAAGTATTCATTCATTCGTTTGATGATGAGAAGAACAGATGTGTTATTATTAAAAAAAAGCATAATAGATATAAAAGAGAAAAATTATATAAAAAATAATACTCAAAAACAAAAATAATAGAAAACAAATAAATAATAAGAATAGAAACATTTTTTTATATAAAAATTATGACGAATGATTCCATGGAATCGAGAGCTTGGTTTCTTCGAAGAGCGCTGTGCGGAGCTTACACGATCTGCGTGAATGAACAACTTCCTCGTGTCTTGAATGAAAGATGCCTCGGTTGTTGAGAGGAGAAAGAATTTAATCACATTCATCATTCATGTCTTCTGATGGAATAGGAAGACACCATCACCATGTATTTCATGCCTGCATTGGAATACGTCCAACGTGACAATGTGATCAAATGTTGGAGACAATTCGTGTCTTGTGTTGGAGAACCTGACCCTACAAAATCAGAAAAATTGAATTTAGCGCATTGAAGTCTCACCCTCAAAGACAGGGAACGCATTTTTGAAAATTTGTTAGAAAAGGGGAGACAGCTAAAAAAAAATTCCATTAAATAATAATTGTTTTTTATATATTTATATAAGAAATAAAAAAAAAATTTAAAAAACCTATAATATTCATAATAATAGAAAAACATGAATAATAAGAATAGAAATTTTTTTTTGTATAAATTAATTATGAGTAAAACGAACGATTCCATGAAATCGAGAGCTCGGTTTATCCGAATGGCACTGTGCAGAGCTTATGTGGTCGGCATGAATGAACAATTTCCTCGCATCATGTGTGAAAGGCACCTCCGATGTCGAGAGGAGAAAGAATTTAATCACATTGATCAATCGTGGTTCATGATGGAATGGAAAGACATCATTTCCATGTATTTCATGACCACATTGGGATGTGTCCGACGTGACAATTTGATTGCATGTTGGAAGCAATTCGTGGTTAGCGTCAGAGAAACCAAACCCACTAAATTGGAAAAGTTCAAGATAGCGCATTGAGGTCTCACCAATGAAGAGAGAGGATGCATTTTGAAATATTTGTTAGAAAATAGGGGACCACTACCACGAAAGGAGGTTTTTAATGTTGGATTCCTTGTTGTAAGGGAAGAAAACTTTAGAAACAAATGTACGGATTCCAGGTAAGAAAACATTAACATTTTTTTTTGATAAATAATAAGGAGGTAAAAATAAAAAAAAACTTATAATATTCATAATAATAAAAAAAACTTATAATATAATAAGAATAGACATTTTTTATATAATAATTGTAACGAACGATTCCATGAAATCGAGAGCTTGGTTTCATCAAAAGGTGTTAAAATTTCATAATTTGTTTTTTCCCATATCTTCCCGACGACGACGATGTGTGTTATTCCCCGTATCTTTCTAACGACGACGATCGCCATCACCACTAAAAAAAAATTTTTGTTAAAATAATAAAGAGTTAAAAATAAAATACACAAAATATATAATAATAGACATAAAATAAAAATAAAATGAAAATGGAACTTCGAAGTAAAAACATCTATCCATCGTTAGAGAAGGTGGGACCCACGGCACCTCTTCTATCACCAGAAAGTAGTGATGATGAGGTGCAGAGGTATCGAATCGAACAAATCAATAGAATTCAATCATATCTGATGCGAGAGAGAGATTCTTGTTGTTCACTCATATTCGTGATTAGAGAAATTCGTGAGTGGTGTGGATTTGACTCTCATCACGATCTCTATGGGTTTGAACGTTGTTGGAATCAGTCTATTGTAGACCGCCGTCATTGCTCTTCTGGTTATGTTGGCCGTAGAAGGATTGGCTTTGACTGCCGGATTCGTCAGTACGATCAGAAACTTTCTCTATAAGAAATTATCCGTGAAGGTCAACAAACACGAAAACATCAGCGTTTTGGTCAAAGATCGATTCCGTGTCAGATAAGATCTCTATGGCATTGAAAGACGGTAGGATTTCGGACGGTGAATTCGTCGACATATTGAACAAAAAACTAAAATACGAAGTCATGAAAGCGAAGATAAGAGTCAAGAGTCATCAGATTCTCAAGGAAGAATTGAAGGATTCTCTTGTGGAAAAAGGTGGGGAAGAAGCGAGACAATCGTTTTGTAAATTATTGGATCCCAAACAGATTCCAGAAGCAATCGATTGAAAAGATGTATATATAAAACAAGAAGAAAAATTATATAAATTAAAAAAAAATAAATAATTAAAATATTTATATACGAAAAAAACAACAACACAAAATGTATTGCATCAAAATGCAAGAGAGTTACCCATACGGTTAACGTTAAAAAAGTACTGACAAAAAATAAAGGACCCATGCTTCGCAGAACATGTAAAATGTGCAGTTCGAAAAAAAATGCAATTCATCAAATGTGGTGCTGGTTTGACGAATAAATTGATTAATAATCTACCCATCGAAATGCATCTGCCAGGACATCAATTCATGTGACCTGGCACGAAATTAAATAAGAGATTGAATCGACATCTGACACCTAAATCTTGGATCAAACCCATCAATAGGGTGGATTCAGCCGCTTACACTCACGATCTGTGCTACGCTAAACATCCCGACGTCGAGAATCGTAATCGAATCTGCGATAAAAACATGTTGACGACTTTGAAAAATATACCAAATCCCACTAGGAGAGAGAGACTCGAACGTTCGTTTGTTGTTAAAGTGATCGGTAACAAACGTCGATTCGGATGGGGTCATTAAAAAAAATGTCCAGAAAACGTTATTAACGAATGCATTGGCGAAAGAAATACACAAACCCGCCACGCGAAAATTTAGAAGGAGAAGGGTAATCATAAAGGATCTGGATCAGATTTGGTTGGCCGATCTGATCGACATGAAATCGCATTCGAAATGGAACAAGGGCATTAAATACATACTGACAGTCAGCGATGTGTTTTCGAAATATGGATAAATGATACCTCTGAAGAATAAATCGGGAGCTTGCGTGGCCGAGGCTCTGAAGAGCATATCTACATCGTCCTCTCGAAAACCGGATCAATTGTGGGTGGACAAAGGGAAGGAATTTTACAACAGTCACATTCATCCATTGGGCGACCTCTATTCCGTCGAAAATGAAGGGTAAGCTAACGTGATCGAACGTTGGAATAGAACCATGAAGGAAAAAAAGTATTTCACGGCTAATAAGATGAAGAAATATATCTAGACGAACTGGTTGAAGAATACAACAACACACGACATAGATCAATCAAGATGACTCCCACGGAAGCTAGCGATCCTCGAAATGAAAAACGCGTCTTCGCTAATCTCTATCCCGAAAGGATCAAGATCAAGAAGAGGTCCAAATCACCGAAATTTGCAGTCGGCGATCAAGTGAGAATCACCTCTTATAAGTCACTCTTTGCAAAAGGTTAACTTCTCGATGGACCGAAGAAATCTTTAAGATCATTAGAATATTTTACACGGATCCGGTGACTTACAAAATAGAAGTGTTAGAGGATGATGAAGGTGACAGCAGAGAAATCATCGTAACATTTTACGAACAAGAATTGCAGAAGACGACATGAACCAACCCTTCACTTTTTTTTTGCATATATATAGTTAAAAAGAAAGAAAAAAAAAATAAATAAAATTAATAATTAAGAGAAAAACAATAATAAAAAAGTGAATTAACATACACAGACAACAACAAAAACAAACATGACGAATATATTAGATATAACCAAAGGTATATTGAGAGAAGAAAGCATTAAAGAATATGAAGTTCACGAGTATGAACCAGTGACTGGAACCAGTCTAAACAATGCCAGTGAATAAGATTCAACGTCGAAACTCAAGATCTGCTCGTTCATCCCAGTGAAAGTCGTTACATAGTGATACATGGGCGTGTCACCAAAGAAGAAAGAAGACGGAAGCGATTATGCCGATGATGACGTGGTCACTCTAGCCAATAATGGTATGATGCATCTGTTCAGTAATATAAAATACATACTCTCAGGACAAGAGATAGAATCTGTGTTTCATCCCGGACAAGCCACCACGATGTATGGACTCTTGACGTATCCAGACGATTTTTCGAAATCTGAAGGACTCAATCAATTGTGGGTGAAAGACGCCATTGTTGACATGAGTGCAGCCAAGAACGGTGCCACCCTGAAATTGAACTACATCGTCAAGACATCGAGACCCAATGGAACGTTTTCGTTCAGGATACCTCTAAAACACATATTCGGATTTGCGGAAGATTACGATAAGATTCTCTATGGATTTAAACACAATCTGACGTTGATTCGAAAACGAAACGACAAAGCCATCATGAGACCCACTGCTACCGATGCGGGTAAGATACATCTGAACAAGATATCTTGGTTCGTTCCGCATGTATTGCCTTCAGTTGCAGAGAAAGTACGTCTCTACAAGATCATACAATCGAAGAATAAATTACCAGTGGGATTTGGAATGAGACAGTGCAACACCGCTAGTATTTCCACCGTCTAGCAATCACTTCGATTGGAGATTGACCGTGAAATCTGTTTTGGAAAGACCGCAATTCATCGTAGTGGCATTTCAAACCGACAGGGATGGGTCCCAAGAGAAAAATCCTTCCCTATTCGATCATTGTAACGGGAGAAACATGTAGATATTTCTAAATGCCACGAGATATCCGGCCATCGATTACAATGCCTCTTTCGATAAGAACGATGTCTGCAGACTGTAGGGCGACGCCGCGGATTTCAGAAAGAAATATCATCGATTGGATGAATTGATGGGTAATCCTAACATCACTCCCACCGAATACAAATTGATGTGTCCCCTCTTCGTATTCGATGTTAGTAAAAAAGCGAACGACTCAAGAGTAGCGTCTTAGACATTCAGATCAAGATGCAATTCGATAAGAATGTGCCGAGGAGAACCGAGGCTTTTGCTCTAGTCCTATCTGATAGAGAGTTAGAATTCGAATCGGACGGACAAAAAATGTCTATCGTTCGATGATATAATATATATATCAATAGAAATTAAAATATCCCCAAAAATATCAATAAAATATAAAAAAAATAAATAATAATAAAAACCCTGAAAAAATGAATAATCAAGATAGAGAATGTTTGAGACAAAATCGAACGCATTTGGTAGATAACTTAGATAAAAAAAATATAATTGGATTTTAAGAAATTGAATATTCAGTCTCTTAAAATCCAATTATATTTTTTTTTAAGTTATCTCCTCTACATCACAAAAAAGTTATTATTTTATTTATTTTTTTTGCACTCACTCTTTGTTCAGAGGATCCAGTTCGATCAACAGAGAGACAACTGAAGTGGCAGCTTGGGGATTATTGGTTTTCGTCTTGAAATTGATCCTATCCCCCATCCGCACCTTGAGAGGCGTACTAAAGACGCTAGTGTTCGAATGTTGCTCCTTCATCTTTTCGACTCTGTAGCTCTTCTCACATTCCACACCGTTCACCACGAGATTGGCGATTACTTTTTCGCTCAAGTCCATAGAAGTCAGACTCATTCGAATGATATCGCCTCCCACAGGCATGGGATATCCTATCAGACCGTGCAACGGTCCATTACCTCCGTTTCCGAAAGACCATTCGGATTTTTCCGCATCTAACGCACCGCTCTCCTCGTCCCAGATGGTGATCAATTGTCTGGCGTATTTTATCTTTTCCACGACGGATATCAGATTGCAGGCATCCGTCATGTGAGTGGGATCTGGGAGTTTCGTGAGAGCATACCCTCCCATGTCTAGTTTGCCTTCCATGATATCACCTTTTCTCCAGACCATATTTTCTTCCAAGAACTTTCTGCTGACTGCGCTGGAATCGTATTCCGGGTCATTGTCGAGACCGATTAGTTAGTAACCATTCATGTTGATGCCGGCCTCCATTTTTCCTCCGGATTGTTTGTTCAGATATAAGTCGTTGACTTGAGGTTCCAGATAGGACTGAGAATCCTGTATGGCAGAATCCACGTAGCCTTTGTTGACCGCCGTCGAGTCTTCATCCATATCGCCGATCTGAGACAGATTCAATATCTTATTGAATCCCGCATCCAGATCCGATTTCATTTCTAGCTCGTCGACGTTATTCTTTCTCAGTTCCAAGTCTACATATTGTTTGGTTGCCGCATCGTTGGGATTCGTGGGATCGGGTACATTAATTATCTTGTTAAAATTCGCGTTCAATTCAGACTGCATCACTTTAGGAACATAGCGATCTCTCAGATGTTTACTGAATCTCGCGTGAGAGTCGTCCGCATATCTTTTAGTGACAATATCGGTCGAATCTCTAGGATCCACTACATTCACCACTCGTTTAGATTTCAAGTCGAGAATGTCCGTCATGGCTTTATTCACGCAATTATCTCTTATCATCTGCTGAAAATTGTCGTCTCCTCTATCGACATATTTTTTAGTCGCGGCATCCGACTGATCGATCGGTTCGGGAAGATTGTAGATTTTCTTATTGTTTAAATTTAAAGGTTCTTGTTGAGGTTCGTATCTTTGAACGTATCGATCGTCCAAGTTGTCAATGTTATCAACAATTTCGACTGTGGTTCTTTTCTTTCTAGAGGAACCTTCATTATCGTCAGCGCGACCGAATTTATCGACTGTTATGTTTTGTTTTTGTTTTTTTTGTTTTTTATTATTTAAAATTATATATTTTTTTATTATTTTTAATTAATAAAACCAAATTTTTTTTTATTTATATATATCTCTCTCTCTCTTTATATATCCCGAAAATAATTTTCTTTAATGTAAATCGTTGAGAATATCTTGAAAGTGATCTCCTTTCGACTATCTCTTGAGAACGCAGAGGCGTAGATGACCACAAAACACTCAATCCGGCGCTTGCACTCGTTCGGTATTTTAAATAACTGATGTTAAATAGTTCCTTATTTCTATCGGTGCTGAGATTCCGTAGCTATCGAAATAATAATTTGTATTCTGATTCGAAAACCACATGACCCAATGGGTACCCTCACCTTCGATATCGTCCAGATTTAAAATTCCATATTCCGAATCGTAGTCTTTTTTTCTTGGCAAGGCATCTCTAGAAAACACACCTCGAAAATGTTTCATTTTTAAATCTTTTGCCACTTTCGATAGATCAATGTTGGATAGGGGTTCGTTGGGTAAGATGACACCTTCTACTGATATGTGTTTTATTTTCTTATTATTCATAATATGTTTTGTTTTTATTTTGTTTTTGTTTTTTTTATTTATTATTTTTTTCTATTCTTTTTTTTAATTTATAAACTCGTGAGTTTTTTTAAACTTACGACATTTCGATGTCTTCAGTCGTACTCCATTCATCATCCTCTTGATTTTGTTGAAATATCGCAGAATAATAATGTCCGAGTACGAAAGTGTGTATTTTATCCTCGCATATAATTATCTTATCGTCGCCAGCCGTCAACGCAATCTTATTGATTTCTTTGGTGTATATCTCATGCATTTCGCTTTGAATCGTAGCCATCCTTTTATACACCGTCACATTTTCGAAAAGACAGTCTTTATACTCTTCGAAAGCGATGTTTTTATTCGTCACACACGCTTGAATGAATGCCTTTACATCTCTTGATCTCTTCACCATCGATGAGATAATTGTACAAATCAGGTCTCAAACCCACGATTTCGGTGATTTGTCTTCCACCACTCTCGTCTTTAAATTTACCCAACACCTTTTTATGGACACCCTTTGGAATCTTAGACGGGTGATCGTCGGGATAATTACTCATGTCGAACAATTCATTCACGTCTGACGCTATGTCCTCATAGGTGTCCTTAGTCTCTATTTCGTAAGCTAGACTGTCCGTGTCGGTGGACAATAGTTTAGCTTTCGAATCGAATTTCGCTTTGACGTAATCGTAGTGAAACTCATACATCAACTGTTTGCTAATGTCTAAGATGATCGCTCCGAGATAACAGGGTGGGTTTATCGAACCTTAGATGCGTCTTTTGCATTTGCACGGCCACTAGATTATCATTGAATATGGTTCTATGCTGATAACTAGGTTTCGCGATTAATTTTCTAGACTTCTCTTCAGACGTGACAGTTTGAACGTTAGTTCTATTCCTAATGTTTTCCATAGATTTCCCAAACACGCAATTGTTCATGAGTTTGAAGAAATCTTTTTCGAAGTCGCTCTCTGCCTGCGTTCTTAATTTCGTGTTGAGATCGATGTGTTTTTTTCATCCAAGGCTCCTCGTCGAATCGAATGATTCGATTCACGTCGATCAATTTCGTCCCACGATCTATGTAATGTTTCAGATTTTTGCAGTAGACCACATACTTGCATTTGTGATTTAAATTAGGAATGAGTTTTTCGATGCTGTTCACTTCTATTCGTTCGGGAGCTAGTGGATAATTATTGTGTAAATCACGTAACGTTTCCAGATAGTCCAAATCAACCTCTAGAATACAAGGATAGTCTCTCCGTTTGTCTTTTTCTTCCAACTTTTCGACCATTTGAAGTTTCCGATCGGTAAAGGATGACTCATAGCCCAACCATACAAATTATTTGCGTCCCAATACTGTATGTATTTACTCGGTTTTTCCAAATCGAAATTTTTTCCCATGTGATAATTATTAGCTTTAGCATATCTAGTAGAAATCATAGAGACACCACCCCTCACAGCCTTTTCGAACATGAGCAACATGTCTACGTCCGTTAATAATTCCAATCGAACCTCGGTCGTTTTCAAGAGAGCGTCCCAAGCGAGTCCGGGTGCAGTGAAATACCAAGCCGGATCTAGGTCGTAATGTCGACGACACACTCGTTGAAAATTTTCGAACACATCAGCCAAGAGAAGCACGTTATTTTTCAAATAGAGGTCGTGATATTCTCTCATGAATTTCACGTCAAATAATATCCACATTTTTTGCACATGTTCGTAATCATCGTCGGAAATGTGAGACTGGTATAATTTCGAATATAAATCTTCTTTGGGAGGTAGAGCGACGTCGTCGAATTTTTCGAGATCACTCATGTTATCGTAAGGGTAGACGCCTTTCCTCAACATGATGCCCACCAATTCTCGTCGATCATTAAAATGTTTACTCATGCTTTTAAATTTCTCCCTATTCAAACTGTTGACTATTTTTTTCAGGCTGGTTGACATAAATGTATAACTATCGAAACGTGTCTCTCTATGGATGGGACTCATTTTCTCAATCAAACCATCGATGACTCTCTTTTTATCGACGACTTTACATTTAGTGAATGAAGTTTATTTTTCATCGTTTTGCGCGATGCAACTCAACTCCCACTCGCTAACAGCCATATTTTTCACGAACAAGTGACTGTCGTAACCTGAGAGATTGTGAAATATCACCGTATAGCATTGAGCGTCTCGAAATCTTAAATTACATTTGTTGTGAGCAGCACCGCGAAACAGACCTGTGTAGTGATCGTGATCTCTAACTTTTTTATTATTTTCACAATTATTATCGAATGATTGCCTACAGATATGACACACGATGGTTTCGTTGTATTCTCGCTGTTGGTCTGGCGTGATAATCATGTCTTTAGGTTTTTGAAATTTGTCGTATAATATTTGAATTTTCTATTCTAACTCTTCTACGAATCTTTGAGCCACACCATCATCATCTGAACGTTTGGTATGGATGAATAGACCCGACGATTCACGATCGTCGAAAGAACATTTCACATAATAACAATAGCCTAAAGGTACATGCCTCTGATATTTTTCAGCATAACTCCTACGCCCGTCAGGGTGGCAAGAATTTAGTTTCGTGGTGAAACATTCGAAATCGGCGTAGATGACAAATGGTGGTTCTAAACTTTTTTGTAGTTGCGAAAATCCACTTAAGTGTTAGGTTTAGTCATTTTGATGGCAACGCCTCGCTTTTCGCTGCAATTTTCCCGATGATGCGTCAATGATTCTTGACTATGGAACGAATTCATGCAGTTGAGATAGAAAAATCTCTCATGTCCACGTTTAGAAATCTGCTTCGACAACAATCGACTCATTTCTTTAATCCAATAATAATGTTGATTGTCACCCTCTGAAATTAATAACAAATTAAAAATCTTTTCTCTTTCTTTGTGCGAAGTCAGTCTGAGAGGATAGACTACTCCTTTTTATCATCTCCATCGTATCCCAAAACGTTCACGGCCACAGTAGGATTTAGCTTTTCGAGATCTCCAATGTCTTTCAACTGCGTTGGGGAAAACACTCCCGTCCAATCGAGATGTTTACAAGTCTCTGAGTACTTGGAAACTCTCTGAGCATGCTTTTCTACAGGATACAAGGCCGATGTGATCGCCCATTTGAAACACTCGTTATCATCTTCATTTTTCACGTTGATCACGGCTTGTTTTTTAAATATGAAATAAGGTAATTTTATGTAGGAAGATGCTTTCCAAGGACCGTGTCTATCCATGTGAATCTCGAGATTCAATATCTTCTCGAACGTCCAATTACTTCCCTTGTTTTGAAAAGTAGCCATAGATTCCATCATTTTGTCTTTCATCACTTTATAAACGTCAACTAATTCGTCAACTCTGAACACAATCTCGTTTTTAGATCGGAAAAAGGCATCTCGTTCCAGGATCTCACCCATTTGGGCATTGACCTTTTTCATCAGACAATACAAGATCATTTTTATTTTTAAATCCTTACCTTGATGTTTTCAAATTGCATCCAACACTCTACCCTTCACTCACCCGTTCCATGAACGATTCAGGATCGAGTTATTTTACGAGACCGAGCTTCACATCGAAAGTTTTAAACCATCCTTTGATGGCTTCGTCTCGTTCTATCAAAATCAATGGTGACTTCAACGCTTCGATCACGATATTCGTTATAACATCGAGACCCTTTTTTCATTCACCACTCTCTCGATTGCATCCATCGTTTTTTTCTAAGAAATCGTCATCTCGAACTGCGTTGCTTTCATTTTTTTATTATTCTCTTTTGAAACCTTCTGCCACTCTACCACTTTTCGTTTAATGGCTATCTTCTTCTTAGTTTTCTCCACGGTCATTTGTTGACGTTGTTTTGTCGTCGCTATCTTCTCATCTTTTTTTTCGCAATTCGAGTTGTTTTTGTCACTACCACAGATCTTTCATCCATTCCCTTTCCGTCGAGCAAATGACTTATGCATTCGTCTTTTTTCATGTATTTGACACCTTTCAATTTCAACGACTGATTCACTTTGGCTTGTAATTTCACCAGTGATAGATCACACAAGCATCCTCGCGCACGGCTTCGATCAATCGTTCTTTGGTTTTGTAACGGTTATAATTTTTAATTTCTAGATTTCTACACTACATTTTCAACTCGGATTTGGTAGAAAAATATAATTTTTTTTCCACGATATACTTTTTTATTTTTGGCATTTTTATATGTTTAATTTCTTATTTAATATGTATATATAATATTTATTTTAATTTTTCCAAAAAATATTTTTGGGAATTGTTAAACTTCTTATTATATATATATTTTTTTGGTTTGTTTTTTTCTTTAATAACAAAAAAAACAGAGAAAAAATAGAAAAAACGAGTACTGCTTCATGATAAGTACTTTAATAAGCTTTTAAAGTCAAGATTTAAATCTTTCTAGATAAATAAACTAATTGTCTCTTTTAATTTTCGCGTCCGTTATGAGCGTGTTAATTTTAAAGCTATCGTCTCCCTCCTGATAAACACATCAGAAAACAGATTCACCCTCTCAAAGGTCCGTTTTTCCTCGATGATCAGATTCAATTTGTCGACTACTTCTTTAGAGATGATCGGATATATATTACTCCCGTCGAGAATCGTCTGCATCGAATTTTTTTATCTTTTCCTTGAGAATGGTTAATAGATCGTCTTGACATTCATTCATTAAATCCAAGGTGGTCTCGTTCAATTTCAAAGGCAATGAATATTTCTCGTATTTGTCTCTCTATCCAGTCGTCTCCACGTCCTTCAATTCGATGGCGGAGTCTATAAATTTTATTACCGTTTTTCGAAAATCTCTGGACTCTCTTCAATTTTAATACGGATTGTTTAGGTACTGACGATGTCATGACTGATTTTTTTTTTTATGATAATAATTAATAATTGTAAAAAATATTTTTTTTATTTTTTTCTATTTCTTATTATATATGTAAAAATAACAACTTTTTTTTAACAAGTTTTCATCTTTAAAGACAAAATTTTGTGAGTGTATTTTTTTTTAAATGATAATAATTGTTAATTTTTTTTTTTTTCTACTTCTTATTAATATTGTTAAACTTTTTATGATAATAACTATTAATTGTAAAAAAGAAAATTTCTACTTATTATATATGTAAAAAATAACAACTTTTTTCTGTTTTTTTTTCTTTAATGACAAAATCGGTTAAATTTTATGATGAAAATAGAATGAAGCCAATGCTGATTGATCGATAATTCTGTTAAAGCAATTTTTTTATCATCCGTCTCACAAATCGCAATATCTACATAATCGCGGACTGGGGCGAGCCCACCTCACACGGTTTAGACTACGTGAGCTTTCTCTCTCTCCTTGCCAAAAAGACGCACCGATAAATTCACCGCTCGATTCGGACTGTGTTTTTTTCCGCAGGAATCGACGTTGGATCGCTAGTATTTAATTCGCACCGGTGGTGTTTTTTGGTGGTATTCTGTCGAAAAAATTCACCTAGAATGGTGGTTTCTGTTACCTCTGCGAAAAGGCGAGTGTTTTCCCGAGATCGGTCCTGTCAAATTTACGAGCCCACCAAAAAAGTGAATTTTTATGAGGGGGAATTTTTAGAGTTTGTCAAAATTCCGTAACCAGCCCAACGTTGACCGTTAGAAAAATGGAACGTCGAACCCACAACACCTCGTCTACCATCACCCACAGTAAGAATCAGGAAAAAGTGACGAGGTGAACGTGGACGTGTCGCATCGAACAAATCCATACAATTCGGTCGTGACGAACGCGATTTGCTCTAAAAAACTAAGTTTTTGGTGAGGTGCGATCGAGAAAAAATTGTTAGTGGACACGGAACGGCCATTCCACACTACTGATACACGTGGAATTATTCGAGGTCGTCAAGCATACAAATTCCAACTGTGTAGGCGATTTCGGATCGTATTACAACTGACTCGCACATCCGTCGCTCGGTGCAGCTGCTGTCCAATTTCTGAGGCACTTTGATGGCAGTTACGTAATGCTGTGGTTCTGTAGTGGCAATAGTCGGATATTCAAGTGAGGAGTTTCACTTGCGACCACCGTTAGGATCCTCACAATCATAGGCCAATTTTATGCACATTCTGAAAGACATACTAAGCTTATAATAGAAATGTCAGTTATGTATTTTTAATTACTCAAATTGTATTTGACGGTCCATATAAAAAGTCATATTAATATTACACTTTTTTACATCTCCAAGCAACTCTCAGACAAAACCTTTGCAATTCAAGCAAATATGTACTGAATCAATGTCTAAGCATACGGCATATAACTGAATTTAGACCGGCAAAAGGATGAAAAGAAAGTACTGTTCACTGTTGCTAGAGTATCTCAATCAGAATACCATATAAAATTCTATTTTCACAACTGAAGTCAAAGCTTTACAACTTGCACTCGAACAGATCGAGAATGGAGGGGAAAGGAAGTCTATTATTTTTGTAGACTCGCTTTTCATTTTGCAATCTTAAATCATCTCCAAATTCATGAACCCTCCGAGTTTGGAATTCTGAGAGAAACTTTCAATTTCATACACAACTGTCATTGGAAGTGAAAAGTGTTTGTTAATTAAATCCTGTATGCTGTTTCTTTCATGACTTAGTAACGTGGGACCAACGCCCAAAGAGTTGAAACGCAATCGAGGTTCAAAATGTGGATATGGGGCAAAGCCACTGTGGTCACCCTGGTTCATTGAGTGCATTTTTCAGAATTGTTCGAAATCCCATTTCGTTACTCTCTAATGCATTACTTAGATCTATGCATGTACTTTAACACTAAAAATATGAGCCGGTTGCATTTCATTATCCACAAAAGTAGGTGGAGGAAAACATTTTGATAGTGGGTCACACTCATATCTCGTGGATGGGATGGCGTATGGACCTGGGACCAACACCAAACGCGTCGAAACGGAATGGAGGTTCAAAATATGGGTCAAGGTCCGTAAGGTCACGCGGTTCATTGGGTACATTTTCAAGAATTGCTGGAAATCACATTTTACGACTGCCTAATGCATTCTCTCATACATGTATTTTTGCACCCACAAAAGTGAACAAGGTCAAACATTTTGAAAGAGGGTCACACTCATATCTCAAGGATGGATTAACTTTTGGATCTCCTAGGACCAATAACAAATGAGTCAAAACAGAATGGAAGTTCATAATATGGGTCAAGGTCATTGGAGTAAGTCAAGGGTCAATGTGTGCATCTTTCAGAATTGTTGATCACAGTCGATTCTGTTTCTCATGTATTAGTACTATATTCGTAGAAGGTAAACATCGATGATGTATTTGGAATATTTCTGTCTTCTACTCTCCCCTATCCATGACATAACTTAAATACAAACTATCCTATCTATCTTGCTGTCTGTTTGGAACTCTGATCGACAATCACTTTTACTGTAAATGTAATCTTTGAAACAATAGCCATTATTGAAAGAAACAAAAGATAATCTATCATGAACAAACCATTGAGAGAGTAAGCTATAACTGTCACATCGAATATTGTGATTTGTTTACTCAATCGCATATTACGAATTCATTCTCAAACCAAGTTGAAAACCCGGCGCTTTTCAATGTATTTTTTTTTTTAAAAATGTTTTCTCAATCACAAGATAATTTCAAATCGACGGGTTTTGAGATGGGGTTGGGGTGTGGGAGGCTTTCTCGAAACACCCTTTACAGATATGAATTATTTAAATGAAACAGTTGAATGGTGTGTTTTTAATCCTCTTAGTTCTTCAATATTTCAAAAGCTTTCTTTTACCTCCTGCATGGAACACCAAATGAACTCTTTCAGCCACATTGCTACTCTGAATACAAAGGGCATTGTTGAGATCCCACCATATTTTAAGTTCCAGTATGCATTGGTAAGGTACTTAGATGACATTTCAAGACCTGTTAAATGGGCAAACTTATTTCTCAAGCATAGTATAATCTATGGACCTGGGCCGAATACCAAATTAGTCAGAACTCACTTGACGTTCATAATATGGGTCAGGGTCATTGAGGTCATTCAAAGGCCATTGAGTACATTTTGTGGAATTGCTGGAAATCACAATTATGGCCCCATTGCATTCCGAAATTCTTACACGTATTTTTTACACACCAACAAAATGGGCGGGTCAAAATATTTTTAAAGTGGGTCTGGGTCGCTCTCATATCTCAAACTTATAGACCTGGGAATAACATCAGCTGAGTCGAAACTCAATAGAGATTCAGAATATGGGTCAATATCGCCAGGCTGACCCAGGAGTCATTGAGTGAAGTTTTCACAATTGCTGTACATCACATTTAATGACCCCCAAATGCATTTCTGAAGTTCATATATATATTTTTACACTCAAAAACAGGGGCGGGCCACAATTTTTTTAAGTGGATCATGCTCACATCTCAAGACTGTGAGTGCCACCAAATGAGTGGAAATTCAACGTGCGTTCAAAATATGGATCAATGGCACTGAGGTCAACCAGGGTTTACTGAACGCATGTTTTAAAATTGCTGGAAATCGTATTTTGTAAACCCTAAAGTTCAAACATTACAAAAGTGTGCGGGGCCAAAAATGTGTCCCTGTATGTCATCAGCGTAGTAGTGATAATTTAGTTCATGCTTCCTTACTATGTCACCTAGAGGCAGGAGATTAATGTAGTCGAGAATGCGGCCAACAACCGACCACTGACGGATGCCACATAAGAGGGGGTGTCGTTGCAGAGCGCTCACCATAAATAACAACACATTGAGTGCGACCTTGTAAATACGAGCGAAACCATTAACGTTTTGTGCCTTTGATGCCAATTCTACTTTCTAGTATTCATAATAAGGGTAGCGTGATCAATAGTGTTGAAGGCACCAGTGAGATTCAGAAGCACGAGACATGATAGTAGTTGATTTTCTGTTGCCAACAGTAAATCGTTTTAGACTCTCAAGGGTGCAGTCGCAGTGCTACAACATGGTTTGTAAGCTGACTGAAATGCTTCAGAAAGACTGTTTGATTCCAAGAGAGATCGAAACTGATCAGCTACAACCCTCTCAACAGCCTTTGACAGAAAAGAAAGATTGAGGAAAGGGCAGAAGTTCTTCAGACTGTTGGGGTCTAGTGATGGCTTTTTGATTAGGGATGTTACAAGTGCTTGTGTCATCCCCTCGGGTAAAGTGCCAGTTGAATGTGAGACGTGTAACAGTTTGCAAATGGCCTGGATAAGATTTGGAAGACATGCTCTGAGCAACATGTAGGTAGTGCGTTAAGCGCACATTGCTTAAGGAGATACTGCTTGATGATGTGCGATATCGTTTTGACACCCACTGGTGTGGCGGAATTGAACAGAACATCTTAACTGCAGGTGCCTGTCTGTTGTGGTGACCCATTTTGCTCAAACCCGTGATTAGTTCTTGTGTTTTGTCTGCAAACAGTTTGGAGAAGTCGTTAGCGAAGGTTGTCTTGGATGTGTGGTTAGGCAGAACCGATTTGATTTTGTTTTACAGTGGAGTAAAGTTTATGAATTATTTTAGTTAAGATATGCGCTCGCTGGAAATTATCAGCGATCAAGTCAGCAATATATCGCAGTTTGTCATGCGAATAAGCTAGTTGATATGCTTTCGTTGGTGCACATGCATTCTCTGTGCACAGTAAGTTCTAATTCACGCCTCTGCAGTTCATATTTGCGAAGCATCTATTTTGCTTTACGAATGTCATGATTAAACCATGATGAATTTGGTCTGAAAACAACAGTTCTTTTTCGAATGGATGCAAAATCATTCACCAATACTTCTAAGGCAATGGGTCAAGGTTACTGAAGTCATCTAGATGTCACTGTTTGCATTTTACATGAATTACGGAAAATTTGGTTGACATGGTTTGACAATACACTCAATCACAAAACAAACACAGATCTTCGTCTCTTAAATAGTCTCCTGTAATTTCCTATTAAGTAATATACCTACACCAATCACCAAGTTGTGTGTTATTCGTAACAGCGGCATGAACTATGTTGTTTGGAAGATAATCCGAATTCTGACTCTGTGAGTGGTAATGGCTTTGTCGTCATTTTTGAATGTGATACTGTCAACGGCTGGATCGAGAAGTCAGATTTGTTTAGACTGCTACCTGAACTTACATTTTTCAGTATGCGGTTCTACGTTTGTTACATTTCATGACAGTTATGTTTATTTTTCATTTTTATTTCAGTTGTTTGTTGAAATAACCAATACACTTGTGAAAACTCTTGGCAATATCTGTGGGATCTACTTCCCACATATCCTGCAGGGTTATATTGCTCAAACCACACACCTACTGTATGCTATAGCCAAACTTCGAGGGGATAAAAAAATAGTCCAAACAATCTCTTCTTCACCACTGACACTGAAACGATAGAAAATGAAAACCCAACAGGTACCATGTTGAAAAACGTGCATTTTAATACCCCAAAGGAGTTGGAGTGATAATTAACTATAATACATGTGACGTTCTGCTCTGTAAAAACAACTACCGTCCCTTGAGGATGAAGTACATAATTATCCAGTAAAACATACCTAGTATTTGTAGCACACTTTGTCTGGCAAGAGAACACTCCTCCTTAGTGGGAGAAGGGGAGCCCACATGTTCATGATACCATGGACCTTTAATGCAGATGAAAACCAGTGCAAGTTGTTAATTTCACAGGTGGTGCCAGATTTTTCCTGGCATGACAGCCTCTGTTCACAGATAGGCGGCAAGGGTGTTACCCAAAAAGCCCTCTGGAAAGAAGACTGTTTCCTGATGGGGGGGGGGGGGTAGACGTATCAGACAAAGTAGCTGTATTCGTCTATACTGATCTCCCTTTGTGACAGCACCAGTTTGTTCTAAACTAAAACTTTGTTTAAAGTCTAGAAAAGAAAGTTTGATAGAAGATTTAAGTTTCGTGCAAAAGTCAGATTGAAAGTGAAAATTAAACCATACTTTATAATTACGTTCACAGGTGTTACCACAAAATATTACATAAACACTGGCATACTGGAAAACGAATTGTTAAATGTTCCCGTGGTGAGAATCTAGTACACAATACTTCTTGAGTACTATGATTCATGATTCTGAATTTAATCTTCTTACTTCAGTTCAGTATGATATATCTAACATTAATTTGGAGATAAACATCTTTTGTTGACTTAGACATTCGGGAATTTGACTCTGGAAAGCCCCCACGGGGCTCGTTAACAAATGGTTATCCACAGTCAAATTCCCGAATATCTAATGAAACAGTGACGTTCATCTCTATTGTAATTCGTGTTATCGTTAGAAGTGAAAAAAATCTCCAAATCAGTTCTATTTGAAGAAAGAAAAACAATTTAAAAAATGTCATATTCGATCTCGGTCTATTTTCTATGATTGAATGTACAGTGTGTGTTCGATTCGTGACTCGGGTGACGTAAGAGTTTAAGAGAGAAGAGAGATCATTTAGTTTTATTCTGAGGTGTGACAAAATTACGTGACAGAAGAAACAAGAAGTAGGTTTCAAATTGAAAAATTGTCCCATTTGTTGATCAGAAAACCATAGTTTTTGCTGTCAAATACAATAAATCTTTCACCGATTGTGTTTCTACACGAGATTACATTATAAACGATGCCTACAATACAATCTAAAACATTACATTTTAAAGTGACGGTAATCGATCTACAGTGGCCACTGTTATAGTTGGAGAGATCGAGAAGGCGCCAGTGGGAGGAATTATGACACAGTTTTTGACTGAATACTGGAATATTAGGAAGGAACGTGGGGGAGGAATACCCCAGCGGGGCACTGGGTTAATGTAGGCCTCCTCGTTAGAGGACAGCGACAAATCAGCGGAAGGCCGAAAATTTATTATTATTATTATTATTAATAGTATTATTGGTGCGAAGTTCTACTCCAAAAGCTATCTCAAAGTATTTACTGTTGTGTTTGTGGTATTCTACAAATCAGGAGACAAATTATCAGTCTGGAAAGTAACAAATATTTGGAATGAACATTCCAATATCTAAAATTGTGAGGAGAGAAACGTGGAACGGAATCGAGGAGGTGGACGATCAATAATTATCTGACAACCGTTACCATAGAAAACAATGCCGGGGTGTGTTCAATCAGGGATCCGTACGGTTCGGCACTATTGCGTGCGCGTTCCGTGGATACAGACAGGTTCTAATTCCCCCAATTGCTGAAATTAGAGCACGGTAAGAGTTATTTATTTATTTATTGTTGTTTAACGCCACATCTGCAATTTAGGCTATATCGTTGCGAGAAAACATTAAAAAGTAAAAATGACAATGATGAAGCAAAAGGATTAAATGAAAACATAAAATAATTACAATAAAAATGACAAAGTTATTGTGGTATGAACAATAGCAGTAATAAGAGATGAAACAAGAAATATGAATACCTCATAAATCAACCTGTTGAGATTAACACTTGAAAAATCTAGTTTAAATGAATAAAAATAATTTTAAAATTAACTAAAAATATTGATTGCTTTCAGATATGTGAGAATCTTGTGCAGGCTCATACGGTAAAAGATATTTCTTAAAGATCCTACAGTGAAATACTGTCGCCTGGCATGATTAAAACCAGTACAATGTAACAGAATGTACTCCACTGACAACACCTGCTGGCAGGGAACACATTCTGGTTGCATATTCCCCTCTCTCAAAAATTAACAGAAAAAATTGATTGCTTTCAGATATGTGAGAATCTTGTGCGGGCTCGCAAGGTAAAAAAGATCTTTTAGAGATCCTACAGTGATATACTGCCGCCTGGCATGATTCAATTCAGTACAATAGAAAAGAATGTGCTCCACTGACAACACTTGCTGGCAGGGAATACATTCTGGTCGCATATTACCCTCCACCAAAACGGAAAGAGTCTAGTATGACCAATATGACATCCATGTAATATGCATCTCGAATTCATCATATCTGATGTGCCTCTAACGTCAGAATGTACAGAAAGTTATTTTGGCTTGCACTATTGTTTGAATGCAGCAGCTGTAATGGATTCATTGCATCTGTGTCCATGTTATATGCATATCCAACTCATTATGAGTACCTTTGAGTGGCAGATAAGACCTAATAATGAATTAGCCAATATGGAATACCCCCATATGGTCTTAACTGAGTTGTAATCTAGCGTTGAATTCACAAGTAGCAATATCTAATATCAGAGATATAGAGATATAAAAGTAGATCTCTAACAACAATTAAGAATATCCAAGAATGAATATTCTCTCAAATTCACTCTACTGTCTGGTGTTCCCCAAATGTCATAAAATAAAGGAAGCAACATTACCCAATCATAGAATCAGAATAGATAAGGACCCCCATCCAATCCAATTTTCTAGCTGGTGTATCTCTTACAACAGAAATTTCAGAAATTGCATTTTATGGATAAAGTTGTAGTGGAATCATTGCAGATATATCAGTGCATTAGCACTTTTACTAACTAATTGTATAAGTGGATGACTGAGAATACTTACCAATGAATAAGTTCAATAACGAATAAGTCTTCTCCCTCCTTTACCTAAGCTACTGTGCCCCAAGGTTATAAAATACGGGAAGTTATCTTTGATACATCATTGTTTGGTACTGGCTGGAATGGATTCGGTGTAGCTGTTCTCGGGTAATATGTCTATTTATAAAATCTAAGTGCACGCTGAGAACGCAGGAAGTCACTGACCCTGGCATACATCTATTCATGGCCAACTTATGCCCAGTATAAAGTAACATTACTCAAAATATATAAGAATCCCCTCCCCCAATTCATCATTGATCCTGGTATTAATCCTTATATTCCAAACTTTTCCAAGTAACAAATGTTCATAATAATGTTCATGTATACGAACCCACCCCCCCCCCCCTCCCCTCACTATATTCCTCACAGCTGTTGGGCCTCTAATGTCAGAACATACAGAGCATTATCCTCACTCACACTGTTGTTTGAAAATCTGTAATGGAACCATTACATTTGTAGCCATGTAATATGTATATCCGATTCAATACAGCTGATGTGCCTCTGATGTCAGAATATACAGAAAATTATTATGGCTAACAATAATGTACATGTACAAGAAACGCCTCCCCCACCCAAATCTCCCCCATAGCTGATGGGCTTCTAATGTCAGAACACTCAGATTATTAGGTTTGCTCAAACTATTGTTTGAATATCTGTAATGGAACCATTGTATCAGTATCTAGATAATACATGTATGTATATCTATTTCACCACAGTTGATGTGCCTTTAATGTCAGAATATACAGAAAATTATTTTGTCTTTCAAAACTGCTTGGTTGCAGGTGTAGTGGAATCATTGCATCTGTATTGATGTATTTTGTATATCTGACTCATTATGAATACCTCAAAGTGGCTGAGATGACCTAACGATGAACTAGCCAACAGAGAAAGACCCCCATATGGTCCTAACTAACTGCACAATAGATTGTTGATAACCCCATACAATGAATTTATCCAACTGTGAATAAGACCCTCACATCTTTTAGCTCATGTATCTTAGTTTCAGTAAATGCAGGAATTTACCTTTGAATACATCATTATTTGGATTCAGCTTTAGGGGACCCATTGCCCCTGTGCACAAGAAATATATATATACTTATGTAACTGAGTGCAACCATGAAAATAAGAACACAGGAATTCATTGATCTTGATATTAACCTTTGTATTCCCAACTCATGCCAAGTGACAAGTATCATTACTCAATAATATATAAGACCACCCCAATCCCCATGCCATACTTATGTCAAGCAACAAGTATCAATACACAAAATTGTGTGAGACCTCACTCACCAATCTAACCCCCCAGCCTCTAATGGGTAAACTGATTGATCACACACTTCTTCATTTGTGTTATTCGGTTTCACTTACGTTTGATTCCAAACGGTATAATCAACTGGATGTGTAAAGAAACTGCATGCAGTTTACTAATCAATTTGCCAACATTGATATACATATTACACGGAGACAGCTGCAATGATTCCACTACACAATAGTGTAATCAACAATTATTTTCTGTATTTTCTCTCATTGGAGGCACATCAACTGAGCGATTAAGTTGGGGGAGGGGTTGGACATTATTAGGCAATGTGACTTATTATTTAAGATGATTCCATAACAGCTGTTTCCAGACGATAAAGTAAGCAGAGATAATTTTCTCACATTACTGGCTAAGGGGTTAGATTGGTGAGATAGGTCTTATACATTTTTTGGTTTTGTTACTTATTCCTTGTTGGGTCTATAAAGATGGCACAAGATAGGGGTCAATGATTTTCTGTGTTTTTAGTTATTTTAAGGATATATTTGATTTATGTGATTTATTGGTGTTTAAGGTCTCATATATTTGCACAATGGCTACTCATGACCACAACATGAGTATCAACTCAAGACCAGGGGTGAGCGTTAATAAGCCATGTTGGCCATTTTAGTGAGGGTTACCACTTCACAAGCATTGGTGGCTGGGTCCTATTTTCCCAGTAAACAGAGCCTGTTTACCACAGTGAACAGGCACTGCTTCACGTCCTGGGGTTCCCGCGGGGGAGTGAGGATACATATTACCTGGACACAGTTGCAATGATTTCATTAAAACTGTATCCAAACAATGGTGTAAGCAATTATAATTTTCTTTGTTTTCTGATGTTACAGTCACATCAGATAAGGAATTATGTTGGAGAAGGAGCCATGCACATGAATCTGTAATGTTACTTGTTTACTTGACCAAAAAATTAATTTCTTTACTTTCTGGCATTAGAGGCTGGGGGGTTAGATTGGTGAGTGAGGTCTCACACAATTTTGTGAATTGATACTTGTTGCTTGGCATAAGTATGGCATGGGGGTTGGGGTGGTCTTATACATTATTGAGTAATGATACTTGTCACTTGGCATGAGTTGGGAATACAAAGGTTAATATCAAGATCAATGAATTCCTGTGTTCTTATTTTCATGGTTGCACTCAGTTACATAAGTATATATATATATATTTCCTGTGCACAGGGGCAATGGGTCCCCTAAAGCTGAATCCAAATAATGATGTATTCAAAGGTAAATTCCTGCATTTACTGAAACTAAGGTACATGAGCTAAAAGATGTGAGGGTCTTATTCACAGTTGGATAAATTCATTGTATGGGGTTATCAACCATCTATTGTGCAGTTAGTTGGGATCATATGGGGTCTTTCTTTGTTGGCTAGTTCATCGTTAGGTCATCTCAGCCACTTTAAGGTATTCATAGTGAGTCAGATATACAAAATACATTAATACAGATGCAATGATTCCACTACACCTGCAACCAAGCAGTTTTGAAAGACAAAATAATTTTCTGTATATTCTGACATTAAAGGCACATCAACTGTGGTGAATTAGATATACATACATGTATTATCTAGATACAGATACAATGGTTCCATTACAGATATCCAAACAATAGTGTGAGCAAAACTAATGATCGGAGTGTTCTGACATTAGAAGCCCATCAGCTATGGGGGAGATTTGGGTGGGGGAGGCGTTTCTTATACATGTACATTATTGTTAGCCATAATAATTGTCTGTATATTCTGACATAAGAGGCACATCAGCTATATTGAATCGGATATACATATTACATGGCTACAAATGTAATGGTTTCATTACAGATTTTCAAACAACAGTGTGAGCGAGGATAATGTTCTGTATGTTCTGACATTAGAGGCCCAACAGCTGTGGGGAATATTGTGGGGGGGGGGAGGGGGGAGGAGGTGTTCGTATACATGAACATTATTATGAATGATATTTGTTACTTGGAAAAGTTTGGAATATAAGGATTAATACCAGGATCAATGATGAATTGGGGGAGGGGATTCTTACATATTTTGAGTAATGTTACTTTATACTGGGCATAAGTTGGCCATGAATAGATGTATGCCAGGGTCAGTGACTTCCTGCGTTCTCAGCGTGCACTTAGATTTTATAAATGGACATATTACCCGAGAACAGCTACACCGAATCCATTCCAGCCAGTACCAAACAATGATGTATCAAAGATAATTTCCCGCATTTTATAACCTTGGGGCACAGTAGCTTAGGTAAAGGAGGGAGAAGACTTATTCGTTATTGGGCTTATTCATTGGTAAGTATTCTCAGTCATCAACTTATACAATTAGTTAGTAAAAGTGCTAATGCACTGATATATCTGCAATGATTCCACTACAACTTTATCCATAAAATGCAATTTCTGAAATTTCTGTTGTAAGAGATACACCAGCTAGAAAATTGGATGGGATGGGGGTCCTTATCTATTCTGATTCTATGATTGGGTAATGTTGCTTCCTTTATTTTATGACATTTTGGGAACACCAGCCAGTAGAGTGAATTTGAGAGAATATTCATTCTTGGATATTCTTAATTGTTGTTAGAGATCTACTTATATATCTCTATATCTCTGATATTAGATATTGCTACTTGTGAATTCAATGCTAGATTCCAACTCAGTTAAGACCATATGGGGGTATTCCATATTGGCTAATTCATTATTAGGTCTTATCTGCCACTCAAAGGTACTCATAATGAGTTAGATATGCATTTACAGATATCCATTACAGCTGCTGCATTCAAACAATAGTGCAAGCCAAAATAACTTTCTGTACATTCTGACGTTAGAGGCACATCAGATATGATGAATTCGAGATGCATATTACATGGATGTCATATTGGTCATACTAGACTCTTTCCGTTTTGGTGGAGGGTAATATGCGACCAGAATGTATTCCCTGCCAGCAAGTGTTGTCAGTGGAGCACATTCTTTTATATTGTACTGAATTGAATCATGCCAGGCGGCAGTATATCACTGTAGGATCTCTAAAAGATTTTTTTTACCTTGCGAGCCCGCACAAGATTCTCACATATCTGAAAACAATCAATTTTTTTCTGTTAATTTTTGAGAGAGGGGAATATGCAACCAGAATGTGTTCCCTACCAGCAGGTGTTGTCAGTGGAGTACATTCTGTTACATTGTACTGGTTTTAATCACGCCAGGCGACAGTATTTCACTGTAGGATCTTTAAGAAATATCTTTTACCGTACGAGCCCGCACAAGATTCTCACATATCTGAAAGCAATCAATATTTTTAGTGAATTTTAAAATTATTTTTATTCATTTAAACTAGATTTTTCAAGTGTTAATCTCAACAGGTTGATTTATGAGGTATTCATATTTCTTGTTTCATCTCTTATTACTGCTATTGTTCATACCACAATAACTTTGTCATTTTTATTGTAATTATTTTATGTTTTCATTTAATCCTTTTGCTTCATCATTGACATTTTTACTTTTTAATGTTTTCTCGCAGCCTAAATTGCTGATGTGGCGTTAAACGACAATAAATAAATAGATAACTCTTACCGTGCTCTAATTTCAGCAATTGGGGGAATTAGAACATGTCTGTATCCACGGTACGCGCACGCAACAGTGCCAAACCGTACGGATCCCTGATTGAACACACCCCGGCATTGTTTTCTATGGTAACGGTTGTCAGATAATTATTGATCGTCCACCTCCTCGATTCCGTTCCACGTTTCTCTCTTCACAATTTTAGATATTGGAATGTTCATTCCAAATATTTGTTACTTTCCAGACTGATAATTTGTCTCCTGATTTGTAGAATACCACAAACACAACAGTAAATACTTTGAGATAGCTTTTGGAGTAGAACTTCGCACCAATAATACTATTAATAATAATAATAATAAATGTTCGGCCTTCCGCTGATTTGTCGCGGTCCTCTAACGAGGAGGCCTACATTAACCCAGTGCCCCGCTGGGGTATTCCTCCCCTATGTTCCCTCCTAATATTCCAGTATTCAGTCAAAAACTGTGTCATAATTCCTCCCACTGGCGCCTTCTCGATCTCTCCAACTATAACTGTGGCCAATGTAGATCGATTACCGTCACTTGAAAATGTAATGTTTTAGATTGTATTGTAGGCATCGTTTATAATGTACATCTCGTGTAGAAACACAATCGGTGAAAGATTTATTGAATTTGACACAAAAACTATGGTTTTCTGATTAACAAATGGGACAATTTTTCAATTTGAAACCTACTTCTTGTTTCTTCTGTCACGTAATTTTGTCATACCTCAGAATAAAACTAAATGATCTCTCTTCTCTCTTAAACTCTTACGTCACCCGAGTCACGAATCGAACACATACTGTACATTCAATCATAGAAAATAGACCGAGATCGAATGTGACATTTTTTAATTTGTTTTTCTTTCTTCAAATAGAACTGATTTGGAGATATTTTTTTTCACTTCTAACGATAACACGAATTACAATAGAGATGAACGTCACTGTTTCGTTAGATATTCGGGAATTTGACTGTGGATAACCATTTGTTAACTCCCCCACGGGGCTCGTTATCAAATGGTTTTCCAGAGTCAAATTCCCGAATGTCTAAGTCAACAAAAGATGTTTATCTCCAAATTAATGTTAGATATATCATACTGAACTGAAGTAAGAAGATTAAATTCAGAATCATGAATCATAGTAATACCCTTGCCGCCTATCTGTGAACAGAGGCTGTCATGCCAGGAAAAATCTGGCACCACCTGTGAAATTAACAACTTGCTCTAGTTTTTATCTACCTGAAAGGTCCATGGTATCATGAACATGTGGGCTCCCCTTCTCCCACTAAGGAGGAGTGTTCTCTTGCCAGACAAAGTGTGCTACAAATACAAGGTATGTTTTACTGGATAATTATGTACTTCATCCTCAAGGGACGGTAGTTGTTTTTACAGAGCAGAACACCACATGTATTATAGTAAATTATCACTCCACCTCCCTTGGGGTATTAAAATGCACGTTTTTCAACATGGTACCTGTTGGGTTTTCATTTTCTATCGTTTCAGTGTCAGTGGTGAAGAAGAGATTGTTTGGAATATTTTTTTATCCCCTCGAAGTTTGGCTATGGCATACAGTAGGTGTGTGGTTTGAGCAATATAACCCTGCAGGATATGTGGGAAGTAGATCTCACAGATATTGCCAAGAGTTTTCACAAGTGTATTGGTTATTTCAACAAACAACTGAAATAAAAATGAGAAATAAACATAACTGTCATGAATTGTAACAAACGTAGAACCGCATACCGAAAAATGTAAGTTCAGGTAGCAGTCTAAACAAATCTGGCTTCTCTATCAAGCCGCTGACAGTATCATATTCAAAAATGAGTCAGAATTCGGATTATCTTCCAAACAACATAGTTCATGCCGCTGTTATGAACAACACACAACTTGGTGATTGGTGTAGGTATATTGCTTAACAGGAAATTACAGGAGAGTATTTAAGAGACGAAGATCTGTGTTTGTTTTGTGATTGAGTGTATTGTCAAACCATGTCAACCAAATTTTCCGTAATTCATGTAAAATGCAAACAGTGACATCTAGATGACTTCAGTAACCTTGACCCATTGCCTTAGAAGTATTGGTGAATGATTTTGCATCCATTCGAACAAAAACTGTTGTTTTCAGACCAAATACATCATAGTTTAATCATGACATTCGTAAAGCAAAATAGATGCTTCGCAAATATGAACTGCAGTGGCGTGAATTAGAACTTGCTGTGCACAAAGAATGCATGTGCACCAACGAAAGCATATCAATGAGCTTATTCGCATGACCAAACAGCAATATATTGCTGGCTTGATCGCTGATAATTTCCAGCTAGCGCATATCTTAACTAAAATAATTCATAAACTTTACTCCACTGTAAAACAAAATCAAATCGGGTCTGCCTAACCACACATCCAAGACAACCTTCGCTAACAACTTCTGCAAACTGTTTGCCGACAAAACACAAGAACTAATCACGGGTTTGAGCAAAATGGGTCACCACAACAGACAGGCACCTGCAGTTAAGATGTTCTGTTCAATTCCGCCACACCAGTGGGTGTCAAAACGATATCGCACATCATCAAGCAGTATCTCCTTAAGCAATGTGCGCTTAACGCACTACCTACATGCTGCTCAGAGCATGTCTTCCAAATCTTATCCAGGCCATTTGCAAACTGTTACACGTCTCACATTCAACTGGCGCTTTACCCGAGGGGATGACACAAGTACTTGTAACATCCCTAATCAAAAAGCCATCACTAGACCCCAACAGTCTGAAGAACTTCTGCCCTTTCCCCAATCTTTCTTTTCTGTCAAAGGCTGTTGAGAGGGTTGTAGCTGATCAGTTTCGATCTCTCTTGGAATTAAACAGTCTTTCTGAAGCATTTCAGTCAGCTTACAAACCATGTTGTAGCACTGCGTCTGCACCCTTGAGAGTCTAAAACGATTTACTGTTGGCGACAGAAAAGCAACTACTATCATGTCTCGTGCTTCTGAATCTCACTGGTGCCTTCAACACTATTGATCACGCGACCCTTATTATGAATACTAGAAAGTAGAATTGCCATCAAAGGCAAAAAACGTTAGTTGTTTCGCTCGTATTTGCAAGGTCGCACTCAATGTGTTGTTATCAATGGTGAGCGCTCTACAACCACATCCCCCTCTTATGTGGCATCCATCAGTGGTCGGTTGTTGGCCGCATTCTCGACTACATTAATCTCCTGCCTCTAGGTGACATAGTAAGGAAGCATGAACTAAATTATCACTATTACGCTGATGACATAGAGCTATATATCCATTTCTATAAAGATAGTGCAGCCTATCGTGTGCAGCAGCTAGAACAGTGTATTCTGGAAATAGAAAATTGGATGGCCTTTAAAGTTTTGAAATTGAACCATGACAAGACAGAGATCATTTGTTTTGGAACTCAACAGTAATTAAATTAAGTAAAATGGCCAAACTTGAGTTGAATATCCAAGATGTATGTATTTAACCATCCCAGTCAGTTCATAACTTAGGTTTTTTTCTCTGATGAAAACCACTTGACACACGTGTTAAGCACGTCTTCCAAATGGCATGTTTTCATCTGAGGAACATAAGCCAAATTAGGAACATACTAGATAATAAAACAGCTGAGAAACTTGTACATGCCTCTGTGACAACTCGGCTTGACTACTGTAACTCACAGTTCTTTGGATTAACAAACACCAACATTGTAAAACACATACAGAATTGTGAAGCCCAAGTGGTCATAGGGATGAAAAAAAACATGCCATGCGACACCTGTCCTTTACGTTGGGATCCAGTATGCCAAGGAATCCAACAAAAACTGTTTCTGCCGGTCTTCAAGTGCCTTCATAGTCTTGTACTATCTTACCTCTCTGAACTTCTAAATTGCTATGAACCTGCCAGAACCTTAAAGTCTAGCAACTAGATTTTGAATTCACAGCCAAAGGCGAAACTGGAAAACTACAGGCGACAGAGGATTGTCTTTAGCTACTCCCAATGTGTGCAACTCGTTCCCAAAAAGTTTAAAAACTATTCAGACCCTGAGTTCATATAAGAAAGGTATTAAAACACATCTCGTTCAGGAATTCTATTGGCAACTGTAAACCCAAAGATCACTTTTGTGGATTTTAGGCTTTTACATTTTTATTATTTACTATTATTTCGGTGATTCATTTGGTGGTGGTCGCACGTTCATAGGTCAAACCATGCATGAGACACGCGCTTGATCAACGGGACACATTTTTGGCCCCACACACTTTTGTAATGTATGAACTTTAGGGTTTACAAAATACGATTTCCAGCAATTTTAAAACATGCGTTCAGTAAACCCTGGTTGACCTCAGTGCCATTGATCCATATTTTGAACATACGTTGAATTTCCACTCATTTGGTGACACTCACAGTCTTGAGATGTGAGCATGATCCACTTAAAAAAATTGTGGCCCGCCCCTGTTTTTGAGTGTAAAAATATATATATGAACTTCAGAAATGCATTTGTGGGTTATTAAATGTGATGTACAGCAATTGTGAAAACTTCACTCAATGACTCCTGGGTCAGCCTGGCGATATTGACCGATATTCTGAATCTCTATTGAGTTTCGACTCAGCTGGTGTTATTCCCAGGTCGAAAAGTTTGAGATATGAGAGCGACCCACTTTAAAAATATTTTGACCCGCCCATTTTGTTGGTGTGTAAAAAATACGTGTAAGAATTTCGGAATGCAATGGGGCTATAATTGTGATTTCCAGCAATTCCACAAAATGTACTCAATGGCCTTTGAATGACCTCAATGACCCTGACCCATATTATGAACGTCAAGTGAGTTCTGACTAATTTGGTATTTGGCCCAGGTCCATAGATTATACTATGCTTGAGAAATAAGTTTGCCCATTTAACAGGTCTTGAAATGTCATCTAAGTTCCTTAACAATGCATACTGGAACTTAAAATATGGTGGGATCTCAACAATCCCCTTTGTATTCAGAGTAGCAATGTGGCTGAAAGAGTTCATTTGGTGTTCCAGGCAGGAGTTAAATGAAAGCTTTTGGACTCATATTGAAGAACTGAGAGGATTAAAAACACACCATTCAATTCTTTCATTTAAATAATTCATATCTGTAAAAGGTGTTTCGAGAAAGCTTCCTACACCCCAACACCATCTCAAAACCCGTCGATTTGAAATTATCTTGTGATTGAAAAAACATTTTTTTTTTAAAAAATGCATTGAAAAGCGCCGGGTTTTCAACTTGGTTTGAGAATGAATTTGTAACATGCGATTGAGTAAACAAATCACAATATTCGATGTGACAGTGATAGCTTACTCTCTCAATGGTTTGTTCATGATAGATTATCTTTTGTTTCTTTCAATAATGGCTATTGTTTCAAAGATTACATTTACAGTAAAAGTGATTGTCGATCAGAGTTCCAAACAGACAGAAAGATAGATAGGATAGTTTGTATTTAAGTTATGTCATGGATAGGGGAGAGTAGAAGACAGAAATATTCCAAATACATCATCGATGTTTACCTTCTACGAATATAGTACTAATACAGGAGAAACAGAATTGACTGCGATCAACAATTCTGAAAGATGCACACATTGACCCTTGACTTACTCCAATGACCTTGACCCATATTGTGAACTTCCATTCTGTTTTGACTCATTTGTTATTGGTCCTAGGAGATCCAAAAGTTAATCCATCCTTGAGATATGAGTGTGACCCTCTTTCAAAATGTTTGACCTTGTTCACTTTTGTGGGTGCAAAAATACATGTATGAGAGAATGCATTAGGCAGTCGTAAAATGTGATTTCCAGCAATTCTTAAAAATGTACCCAATGAACCGCGTGACCTTACGGACCTTGACCCATATTTTGAACCTCCATTCTGTTTCGACGCGTTTGGTGTTGGTCCCAGGTCCATACGCCATCCCATCCACGAGATATGAGTGTGACCCACTATCAAAATGTTTTCCTCCACCTATTTTGTGGATAATGAAATGCAACCGGCTCATATTTTTAGTGTTAAAGTACATGCATTGATCTAAGTAATGCATTAGAGAGTAACAAAATGGGATTTCGAACAATTCTGAAAAATGCACTCAATGAACCAGGGTGACCACAGTGGCTTTGCCCCATATCCACATTTTGAACCTCGATTGCGTTTCAACTCTTTGGGCGTTGGTCCCACGTTACTAAGTCATGAAAGAAACAGCATACAGGATTTAATTAACAAACACTTTTCACTTCCAATGTCAGTTGTGTATGAAATTGAAATTTTCTCTCAGAGTTCCAAACTCGGAGGGTTCATGCACTTGGAGATGATTTAAGATTGCAAAATGAAAAGCGAGTCTACAAAAATAATAGACTTCCTTTCCCCTCCATTCTCGATCTGTTCGAGTGCAGGTTGTAAAGCTTTGACTTCAGTTGTGAAAATAGAATTTTATATGGTATTCTAATTGAGATGCTGTAGCAACAGTGAACAGTACTTTCTATTCATCCTTTTACGGGTCTAAATTCAGTTATATGCCGTATGCTTAGACTTTGATTCAGTACATATTTGCTTGAATTGCAAAGATTTTGTCTGAGAGTTGCTTGGAGATGTTAAAAAGTATAATATTAACATGACTTTTTATATGGACCGTCAAATACAATTTGAGTAATTAAAAATACATAACTGACATTTCTGTTATAAGCT
Source organism: Pictodentalium vernedei (assembly GCA_031216915.1). Lineage (NCBI taxonomy): Eukaryota > Metazoa > Mollusca > Scaphopoda > Dentaliida > Dentaliidae > Pictodentalium > Pictodentalium vernedei. The sequence goes on along the minus strand of CM062295.1, from coordinate 348,992,382 downwards.
TAGTATGTCTTTCTGAATGTGCATAAAATTGGCCTATGATTGTGAGGATCCTAACGGTGGTCGTACGTGAAACTCCTCACTTGAATATCTGACTATTGCCACTACAGAACCACAGCATTACGTAACCACCATCAAAGTGCCTCAGAAATTGGACAGCAGCTGCACCGATCGACGGATGTGCGAGTCAGTTGTAAGACGATCCGAAATCGCCTACACAGTTGGAATGTGTATGCTTGACGACCTCGAATAATTCCACGTGTGTCAGTAGTGTGGAATGGCCGTTCCGAGTCCACTAAAAGTTTTTTCTCGATCGCACCTCACCAAAAACTTAGTTTTTTTCGAGCAAATCGCGTTCGTCACGACCGAATTGTATGGATTTGTTCGATGCGACACGTCCACGTTCACATCGTCACTTTTTCCTGATTCTTACTGTGGGTGACAGTAGACGAGGTGTTGTGGGTTCGACGTTCGATTTCTCTAACGGTCAACGTCGGGCTGGCAACGGAATTTTGACAAACTCTAAAAATTCCCCCTCATAAAAATTCACTTTTTGGTGGGCTCGTAAATCTGACACGACCGATCTCGGGAAAACACTCGTCTTTTCGCAGAGGTAACAGGAACTACCATTCTAGGGGAATTTTTTCGACAGAATACCACCAAAAAACACCACCGGTGCGAATTAAATACTAGCGATCCAACGTCGATTCCTGCGGAAAAAACACAGTCCGAATCGAGCGGTGAATTTATCGGTGGGTCTTTTTGGCAAGGAGAGAGAAAAAGCTCGCAGAGTCTAAAACGTGTGAGGTGGGCTCGCTCCAGTCCGCGATTATGTAGATATTGAGATTTGTGAGACGGATGATAAAAAAATTGTTTTGACCAACGAATAACAGAATTATCGATCAATCAGCATCGGCTTCATTCTGTTTTCATCACAAAATTTAACCGATTTTGTCATTAAAGAAAAAAAACAGAAAAAGTTGTTATTTTTTACATATATAATAAGTAGAAAATTTTTTTTTAATAATTATCATCATAAAAAATTTAACAATATTAATAAGAAGTAGAAAAAAAACATTTTTTAACAATTATTATTATTTAAATAAAAAATACACTTACAAAATTTTGTTTTTAAAGATGAAAACTTGCTAAAAAAAAAAGTTGTTATTTTTACATATATAATAAGAAGTAGAAAAAAAATAGAAAAAATATTTTTTACAATTAATAATTATTATCATAAAAAAAATCAGTCATGACATCGTCAGTACCTAAACAATCCATATTAAAATTTAAGAGACTCCAGAGATTTTCGAAAAACGGTAATAAAATTTATAGACTCCGCCATCGAATTGAAGGACGTGGAGACGACTGGATAGAGAGACAAATAAGAGAAATATTCATTGCCTTTGAAATTGAACGAGACCACCATGGATATAATGAACGAATGTCAAGACGATCTATTAACCATTCTCAAGGAAAAGATAAAAAATTTCGATGCAGACGATCTGTCGTTCATCTACGGGAGTAATATATATCCGATCGTCTCTAAAGAAGTAGTCGACAAATTGAATTTGATCATCGAGGAAAAACGGACCTTTGAGAGGGTGAATCTGGTTTTCCGATGTGTTTATCAGGAGGGAGACGATAGCTTTAAAATTAACACGCTCATAACGGAATTTTTTTTGGAAAAATTAAAATAAATATTATATATACATATTAAACAAGAAATTAAACATATAAAAATGCCAAAAATAAAAAAGTATATCGTGGAAAAAAAATTATATTTTTCTACCAAATCCGAGTTGAAAAAGTTGTGTAGAAATCTAGAAATTAAAAATTATAACCGTTACAAAACAAAAGAACGATTGATCGAAGCCGTGCGCGAGGAGACTTATGTGATCTATCACTGGTGAAATTACAAGCCAAAGTGTGTCAGTCGTTGAAATTGAAAGGTGTCAAATACATGAAAAAAGACGAATGCATAAGTCATTTGCTCGACGGAAAGGGAATGGATGAAAGATCTGTGGTAGTGACAAAAACAACTCGAATTGCGAAAAAAAGATAAGAAGATAGCGATGACAAAACAACGTCAACAAATGACCGTGGAGAAAACTAAGAAGAAGAAGATAGCCATTAAACGAAATGTGGTAGAGCGGCAGAAGGTTTCGAAAGAGAATAATAAAAAAAATGAAAACGCAGTTCGAGATGACGATTTGTTAGAAAAAAAACGATGGATGCAATCGAGATAGTGGTGAATGAAAAAAAGGGTCTCGATGTTATAACGAATATCGTGATCGAAGCGTTGAAGTCACCATTGATTTTGATAGAACGAGACGAAGCCATCAAAGGATGGTTTAAAACTTTCGACGTGAAGCCCGGTCTCGTAAAGTAACTCGATCCTGAATCGTTCATGGAACGAGTGAAGGGTAGAGTGTTGGATGCAATTCGAAAACATCAAGGTAAGGATTTAAAAATAAAAATGATCTTGTATTGTCTAATTAAAAAGGTCAACGCCCAAACGGGTGAGATCCTGGAACGAGATGCCTTTTGCCGATCTAAAAACGAGATTGTGTTCACAGATGACGAATTAGTTGACGTTTATAAAGTGATGAAAGACAAAATGATGGAATCTATGGCTACTTTTCAAAACAAGGGAAGTAATTGGACGTTCGAGAAGATATTGAATCTCGAGATTCACATGGATAGACACGGTCCTTGGAAAGCATCTTCCTACATAAAATTACCTTATTTCATATTTAAAAACAAGCCGTGATCAACGTGAAAATGAAGATGATAACGAGTGTTTCAAATGGGCGATCACATCGGCCTTGTATCCTATAGAAAAGCATGCTCAGAGAGTTTGCAAGTACTCAGAGACTTGTAAACATCTCGATTGGACTGGAGTGTTTTTCCCATCGCAGTTGAAAGACATTGGAGATTTCGAAAAGCTAAATCCTACCGTGGCCGTGAACGTTTTGGGATACGAGGGAGACGATAAAAAGGAGTAGTCTATCCTCTCAGACTGACTTCGCACAAAGAGAGAGAAAAGATTTTTAATTTGTAATTAATTTCAGAGGGTGACAATCAACATTATTATTGGATTAAAGAAATGAGTCGATTGTTGTCGAAGCAGATTTCTAAACGTGGATATGAGAGATTTTTTCTGTTTCAACTGCATGAATTCGTTCCGTAGTCAAAAATCATTGACGCATCATCGGGAAAATTGCAGCGAAAAGCGAGGCGTTGCCGTCGAAATGACTAAACCTAACACTTAAGTGGATTTTCGCAACTACAAAAAAAGTTTAGAACCACCATTTGTCATCTACGCCGATTTCGAATGTTTCACCACGAAAATAAATTCTTGCCACCCTGACGGGCGTAGAAGTTATCGTGAAAACTATCAGAAGCATGTACCTTCAGGCTATTGTTATTATGTGAAATGTTCTGTCAACGATCGTGAATCGTCGGGTCTATTCGTCTATACCAAACGTTCAGATGATGATGGTGTGGCTCAAAGATTCGTAGAAGAGTTAGAATAGAAAATTCAAATATTATACGACAAATTTAAAAAACCTAAAGACATGATTATCACGCCAGACCAACAGCGAGAAAACAACGAAAGCATCGAGTGTCATATCTGTGGACAATCATTCGATAATAATTGTGAAAATAATAAAAAGCTAGAGATCACGATCTCTACACAGGTCTGTTTCGCGGTGCTGCTCACAACAAATATAATTTAAGATTTCGAGACGCTTAATTCTATCCGGTGATATTTCACAATCTCTCAGGTTACGACAGTCACTTGTTCGTGAAAAATATGGGTGTTAGAGAGGGGGAGTTGAGTTGCATCGCGCAAAACGATGAAAAATACACTTCATTCACTAAATGTAAAGTCGTCGATAAAAAGAGAGTCATCGATGGTTTGATTGAGAAAATTAGTCCCATCCATAGAGAGAAACGTTTCGATCGTTATACATTTATGTCAACCAGCCTGAAAAAATTAGTCAACAGTTTGAATAGGGAGAAATTTAAAAGCATGAGTAAACATTTTAATGATCGACTAGAATTGGTGGGCATCATGTTGAGGAAAGGCGTCTACACTTACGATTACATGAGTGATCTCGAAAAATTCGACGACGTCGCTCTACCTCCCAAAGAAGATTTATATTCGAAATTATACCAGCCTCACATTTCCGACGATGATTACGAACGTGTGCAACAAATGTGGATATTATTTGACAGGAAATTCTTGAGAGAATATCACGACCTCTATTTGAAAAATGACGTGCTTCTCTCGGCTGATGTGTTCGAAAATTTTCAACGAGTGTGTCGTCGACATTAAGACCTAGATCCGGCTTGGTATTTCACTGCACCCGGACTCGCTTGGGACGCTCTCTTGAAAACGACCGAGGTTCGATTGGAATTATTAACGGACGTAGACATGTTGCTCATGTTCGAAAAGGCTGTGAGGGGTGGTGTCTCTATGATTTCTACTAGATATGCTAAAGCTAATAATTATCACATGGGAAAAAATTTCGATTTGGAAAAACCGAGTAAATACATACAGTATTGGGACGCAAATATTTTGTATGGTTGGGCTATGAGTCATCCTTTACCGATCGGAAATTTCAAATGGTCGAAACGTTGGAAGAAAAAGACAAACGGAGAGACTATCCTTGTATTCTAGAGGTTGATTTGGACTATCTGGAAACGTTACATGATTTACACAATAATTATCCACTAGCTCCCGAACGAATAGAAGTGAACAGCATCGAAAAACTCATTCCTAATTTAAATCACAAATGCAAGAATGTGGTCTACTGCAAAAATCTGAAACATTACATCGATCGTGGGATGAAATTGATCGACGTGCAACGAATCATTCGATTCGAAGAGGAGACTTGGATGAAAAAAACACATCGATCTCAACACGAAATTAAGAACGCAGGCAGAGAGCGACTTCGAAAAAGATTTCTTCAAACTCATGAACAATTGCGTGTTTGGGAAATCTATGGAAAACATTAGGAATAGAACTAACGTTCAAGCTGTCACGTCTGAAGAGAAGTCTAGAAAATTAATCGCGAAACCTAGTTATCAACATAGAACCATATTCAATGAAAATCTAGTGGCCGTGCACATGCAAAAGACGCATCTAAGGTTCGATAAACCCACCCTGTTATCTCGGAGCGATCATCTTAGACTATGTGGATTATAGGCTTAAACATTATTTATTATTATTATTATTATTAGCAAACAGTTGATGTATGAGTTTCACTACGATTACGTCAAAGCGAAATTCGATTCGAAAGGTAAACTATTGTCCACCGACATGGACAGTCTAGCTTACGAAATAGAGACTAGGGACACCTATGAGGACATAGCGTCAGACGTGAATGAATGGTTCGACATGAGTAATTATCCCGACGATCACCCGTCGAAGATTCCAAAGAGTGTCCATAAAAAGGTGTTGGGTAAATTTAAAGACGAGAGCGGTGGACGACAAATCACCGAATTCGTGGGTTTGAGACCTGATTTGTACAATTATCTCATCGATGGTGAAGAGATCAAGAGATGTAAAGGCATTCAAGCGTGTGTGACGAATAAAAACATCGCTTTCGAAGAGTATAAAGACTGTCTTTTCGAAAATGTGACGGTGTATAAAAAGATGGCTACGATTCAAAGCGAAATGCATGAGATATACACCAAAGAAATCAATAAGATTGCGTTGACGGCTGGCGACGATAAGATAATTATATGCGAGGATAAAATACACACTTTCGTACTCGGACATTATTATTCTGCGATATTTCAACAAAATCAAGAGGATGATGAATGGAGTACGACTGAAGACATCGAAATGTCGTAAGTTTAAAAAAACTCACGAGTTTATAAATTAAAAAAAAGAATAGAAAAAAATAATAAATAAAAAACAAAATAAAAACAAAACATATTATGAATAATAAGAAAATAAAACACATATCCGTAGAAGGTGTCATCTTACCCAACGAACCCCTATCCAACATTGATCTCTCGAAAGTGGCAAAAGATTTAAAAATCAAACATTTTCGAGGTGTGTTTTCTAGAGATTCCTTACCAAGAAAAAAAGACTACGATTCGGAATATGGAATTTTAAATCTGGACGATATCGAAGTTGAGGGTACCCATTGGGTCATGTGGTTTTCGAATCAGAATACAAATTATTATTTCGATAGCTACGGAATCTCAGCACCGATAGAAATAAGGAACTATTTAACATCAGTTATTTAAAATACCGAACGAGTGCAAGCGCCGGATTGAGTGTTTTGTGACCATCTACGCCTCTGCGTTCTCAAGAGATAGTCGAAAGGAGATCACTTTCAAGATATTCTCAACGATTTACATTAAAGAAAATTATTTTCTGGATATATAAAGAGAGAGAGAGATATATATAAATAAAAAAAATTTTGGTTTTATTAATTAAAAATAATAAAAAAATATATAATTTTAAATAATAAAAAACAAAACAAAACAAAACATAACAGTTGATATATTCGGTCGCGCTGACGATAATGAAGGTTCCTCTAGAAAGGAAAGAACCACAGTCGAAACTGTTGATAACATTGCCAACTTGGATGATCGATACGTTCAAAGATACGAACCTCAACAAGAACCTTTAAATTTAAACAATAAGAACATCTACAATCTTCCCGAACCGATCGATCAGTCGGATGCCGCGACTAAAAAATATGTCGATAGAGGAGACGACAATTTTCAGCAGATGATGAGAGATAATTGCATGAATAAAGCCATGACGGACATTCTCGACTTAAAATCTAAACGAGTGGTGAATGTAGTGGATCCTGGAGATTCGACCGATGTTGTCACTAAAAGATATGCGGACGACTCTCACGCGAGATTCAGTAAACATCTGAGAGATCGCTATGTTCCTAAAGTGATGCAGTCTGAATTGAACGCGAATTTTAACAAGATAATTAATGTACCCGATCCCACGAATCCCAACGATGCGGCAACCAAACAATATGTAGACTTGGAACTGAGAAAGAATAACGTCGACGAGCTAGAAATGAAATCGAATCTGGATGCGAAATTCAATAAGATATTGAATCTCTCTCAGATCGGCGATATGGATGAAGACTCGACGGCGATCAACAAAGGCTACGTGGATTCTGCCATACAGGATTCTCAGTCCTATCTGGAATCTCAAGTCAACGACTTATATCTGAACAAACAATCTGGAGGAAAAATGGAGGCCGACATCAACATGAATGGTTACTAACTAATCGGTCTCGACAATGACCCGGAATACGATTCCAGCGCAGTCAGCAGAAAGTTCTTGGAAGAAAATATGGTCTGGAGAAAAGGTGATATCATGGACGGCAAACTAGACATGGGAGGGTATGCACTCACGAAACTACCAGATCCCACTCACATGATGGATGCCTGCAATCTGAAATCCGTCGTGGAAAAGATAAAATACGCCAGACAATTGATCACCATCTGGACCGAGGAGAGCGGTGCGTTAGATGCTGAAAAATCCGAATGGTCTTTCGGAAACGGAGGTAATGGACCGTTGCACGGTCTGATAGGATATCCCATGCCTGTGGGAGGCGATATCATTCGAATGAGTCTGACTTCTATGGACTTGAGCGAAAAAGTAATCGTCAATCTCGTGGTGAACGGTGTGGAATGTGAGAAGAGCTACAGAGTCGAAAAGATGAAGGAGCAACATTCGAACACTAGCGTCTTCAGTACGCCTCTCAAGGTGCGGATGGGGGATAGGATCAATTTCAAAACGAACACCAATAATCCCCAAGCTGCCACTTCAGTTGTCTCTCTGATGATCGAACTGGATCCTCTGAACAAAGAGTGAGTGCAAAAAAAAAAATAAAATAATAACTTTTTTGTGATGTAGAGGAGATAACTTCAAAATAAATATAATTGGATTTTAAGAGATTGAATATTCAATTTCTTAAAATCCAATTATATTTTTTTTATCTATGTTATCTACCAAATGCGTTCGATTTCGTCTCAAACATTCTCTATCTTGATTATTCATTTTTTTAGGGTTTTTATTATTATATATATTTTTTTTATATTTTATTGATATTTTTGGGGATATTTTAATTTCTATTTATATATATATTATATCATCGAACGATAGACATTTTTTGTCCGTCCGATTCGAATTCTAACTCTCTATCAGATAGGACTAGAGCAAAAGCCTCGGTTCTCCTCGGCACATTCTTATCGAATTGCATCTTGATCTGATTGTCTAAGACGCTACTCTTGAGTCGTTCGCTTTTTTACTAACATCGAATACGAGCAGGGGACACATCAATTTGTATTCGGTGGGAGTGATGTTAGGATTACCCACCAATTCATCCAGTCGATGATATTTCTTTCTGAAATCCGCGGCGTCGCCGTACAGTCTGCAGACATCGTTCTTATCGAAAGAGGCATTGTAATCGATGGCCGGATATCTCGTGGCATTTAGAAATATCTGCATGTTTCTCCCGTTACAATGGTCGAATAGGGAAGAATTTTTCTCTTGAGACCCATCCCTATTGGTTTGAAATGCCACTACGATGAATTGCTGTCTTTCCAAAACAGATTTCACGGTCAATCTCCAATCGAAGTGATTGCTAGACGGTGGAAATACTAGCCGTGTTGCACTGTCTCATTCCAAATCCCACTGGTAATTTATTCTTCGATTCTATGATCTTGTAGAGACGTACTTTCTCTGCGACTGAAGGCAATACATGCGGAACGAACTAAGATATCTTGTTCAGGTGTATCTTACCCGCATCGGTCGCAGTGGGTCTCATGATGGATTTGTCGTTTCCTTTTCGAATCAACATCAGATTGTGTTTGAATCCGTAGAGAATCTTATCGTAATCTTCCGCGAATCCGAATATGTGTTTCAGAGGTATCCTGAACGAAAACGTTCCATTGGGTCTCGATGTCTTGACGATGTAGTTCAATCTCAGGGTGGCACCGGTATTGGCTGCACTCATGTCAACAATGGTTTCTTTCACCCACAATTGATTGAGTCCTTTAGATTTCGAAAAATCGTCTGGATACGTCAAGAGTCCATACATCGTGGTGGCTTGTCCGGGATGAAACACAGATTCTATCTCTTGTCCTGAGAGTATGTATTTTATATTACTGAACAGATGCATCATACCATTATTGGCTAGAGTGACCACGTCATCATCGGCATAATCGCTTCCGTCTTCCTTGGTGAGACGCCCCTGTATCACTATGTAACAACTTTCACTGGGATGAACGAGCAGATCTTGAGTTTCGACGTTGATTCTTATCTCACTGGCATTGTTTAGACTGGTTCCAGTCACTGGTTCGTACTCGTGAACTTCATATTCTTTAATGCTTTCGTCTCTCAATATACCTTTGGTTATATCTAATATATTCGTCATGTTTGTTTTTGTTGTTGTCTGTGTATGTTAATTCACTCTTTTATTATTGTTTTTCTCTTAATTATTAATTTTATTTATTTTTTTTTTCTTTCTTTTTAACTATATATATATGCAAAAAAAAAAGTGAAGGGTTGGTTCATGTCGTCTTCTGCAATTCTTGTTCGTAAAATGTTACGATGATTTCTCTGCTGTCACCTTCATCATCCTCTAACACTTCTATTTTGTAAGTCACCGGATCCGTGTAAAATATTTTAATGATCTTAAAGATTTCTTCGGTCCATCGAGAAGTTAACCTTTTGCAAAGAGTGACTTATAAGAAGTGATTCTCACTCGATCGCCGACTGCAAATTTCGGTGATTTGGACTTCTTTTTTATCTTGATCCTTTCGGGATAGAGATTAGCGAAGGCGCGTTTTTCATTTCGAGGATCGCTAGCTTCCGTGGGAGTCATCTTCATTGATCTATGTCGCGTGTTGTTGTATTCTTCAACCAGTTCATCTAGATATATTTCTTCGTCTTATTAGCCGTGAAATACTTTTTTCCTTCATGGTTCTATTCCAACGTTCGATCACGTTAGCTTTCCCTTCATTTTCGACGGAATAGAGGTCGCCCAATGGATGAATGTGACTGTTGTAAAATTCCTCCCCTTTGTCCACCCACAATTGATCCGGTTTTCGAGAGGACGATGTAGATATGCTCTTCAGAGCCTCGGCCACGCAAGCTCCCGATTTATTCTTCAGAGGAATCATTTATCCATATTTCGAAAACACGTCAATGACTGTCAGTGTGTATTTAATGCCCTTGTTCCATTTCGAATGCGATTTCATGTCGATCAGATCGGCCAACCAAATCTGATCCAGATCCTTTATGAATACCCTTCTCCTTCTAAATTTACGCGTGGCGGGTTTGTGTAATTCGTTCGCCAATGCATTCGTTAATAACGTTTTCTGGACATTTTTTTTATGACCCCATCCGAATCGACGTTTGGTACCGATCACTTTACCAACCAACAAACGTTCGAGTCTCTCTCTCCTAGTGGGATTTGGTATATTTTTCAATGTCGTCAACATGTTTTTATCACAGATTTGATTACGATTCTCGACGTCGGGATGTTTAGCGTAGCACAGATCGTGAGTGTAAGCAGCCGAATCCACCGTATTGATGGGTTTGATCCAAGATTTAGGTGTCAGATGTCGATTCAATCTCTTATTTAATTTCGTGCCAGGTCACATGAATTGATGTCCTGGCAGATGCATTTCGATGGGTAGATTATTAATCAATTTATTCGTCAAACCAGCACCACATTTTATGAATTGCATTTTTTGTCGAACTGCACATTTTACACGTTCGTCTTTCAATGCCATAGAGATCTTATCTGACACGGAATCGATCTTTGCATCGACTAAAACTCTGATGTTTTCGTGTTTCTTGACCTTCACGGATAATTTCTTATAGAGATCGTACTGACGTATCCGGCGGTCAAAGCCAATCTTTCTATGGCCAACATGACCAGAAGAGCAATGACGGCGGTCTACAATAGACTGATTCCAACAACGTTCAAACCCATAGAGATCGTGATGAGAGTCAAATCCACACCACTCACGAATTTCTCTAATCTCGAATATGAGTGAACAACAAGAATCTCTCTCTCGCATCAGATATGACTGAAATCTATTGATTTATTCGATTCGATACCTCTGCGCCTCATCATCACTACTTTCTGGTGATAGAAGAGATGCCGTGGGCTCCACCTTCTCTAACGATGGATAGATGTTTTTATTTCGAAGTTCCATTTTCATTTTATTTTTATTTTATGTCTATTATTATATATTTTGTGTATTTTATTTTTAACTCTTTATTATTTTAACAAAAAATTTTTTTTTAGTGGTGATGACGATCGTCGTCGTTAGAAAGATACGGGGAATATCACACATCGTCGTCGTCGGGAAGATATTGGAAAAAACAAATTATGAAATTTTAACACCTTTCGATGAAACCAAGCTCTCGATTTCATGGAATCATTCATTACAATTATTATATAAAAAAATGTCTATTCTTATTATATTATAAGTTTTTTTTTATTATTATGAATATTATAAGTTTTTTTTTATTTTTACCTCCTTATTATTTATCCAAAAAAAAAAAAAAATCTGTTAATGTTTTCTTACCTGGAATCCGTACATTTGTTTCTAAAGTTTTCTTACCTTAAAACAAGGAATCCAACATTAAAAACCTCCTTTCGTGGTAGTGGTCCCCTATTTTCCAACAAATATTTCACAATGCATCCTCTCTCTTCATTGGTGAGACCTCGATGCACTATCTTGAACTTTTCCAATTTAGTGGGTTTGGGTTCTCTGACGCTAACCACGAATTGCTTCCAACATGCGATCAAATTGTCACGTCGGACACATCCCAATGCGGTCATGAAATACATGGAAATGATGTCTTTCCATTCCATCGTGAACCACGAATGACCAATGTGTTTAAATTCTTTCTCCCCTTGACATCGGGGGTGCCTTTCACGCATGATGCGAGGAAATTGTTCATTCATGCAGCCCACGTAAGCTCTGCACAGTGCCATTCGGAGAAACCGAGCTCTTGATTTCATGGAATCGTTCGTTTTACTCATAATTAATTTATACAAAAAAAAAATTATATTCTTATTATTCATTTTTTTCTATTATTATGAATATTATAGGTTTTTTTATTTTTTTTTGTATTTCTTATATAAATATATAAAAAAATAATTATTATTTAATGGAATTTTTTTTTAGCTGTCTCCCCTTTTCTAACAAATATTCAAAAATGCGTTCCCTGTCTTTGAGGGTGAGACTTCGATGCGCTAAATTCAATTCTTCCGATTTTGTAGGGTCAGGTTCTCCAACACAAGACACGAATTGTCTCCAACATTTGATCACATTGTCACGTCGGACGTATTCCAATGCAGGCATGAAATGCATGGTGATGGTGTCTTCCTATTCCCTCAGAAGACATGAATGATCAATGTGATCAAATTCTTTCTCCTCTTGACAACCGAGGCATCTTTCATTCAAGACACAAGGAAGTTGTTCATTCACGCAGATCGTGTAAGCTCTGCACAGCGCTCTTCGAAGAAACCAAGCTCTCGATTCCATGGAATTGTTCGTCATAATTTTTATATAAAAAAATGTTTCTGTTCTTATTATTTATTTTTTTCCTATTATTTTGTTTTTTAGTATTATTTTTTATATATCTTTTCTCTTTTATCTATTACGCTTTTTTTTAATAATAACACATCTATTCTTCTCATCATCAAACGAATGAATGAATACTTCTCGTCTATTACGATTGTGCTTATTATTATTGGAAAGAGATGACATTTTTTTTCTTCGAAAGTTGGAGTTTATGCCTCTCGTATTTCGGTAAAACCATCATTCTTTCATCGTCGTCGTTAGACTGATACGGAAAATAATTGATAATGATTTGTAACCTTTCAGCAAACTCGACCCACGATCTATTTAATGTGAACGAGTGTAATCTGCAAATAAATTTGATACATTCGCAAATAGATTTTTCAATATTTTCATCACCACCACGATCGAATACGTTAGCTACGTTTTTCGCGCAAAAAATTATATAAATGGGTAATGCTTTGGCGGCGAGTCCCACCAATAGCGGTAAGAAACCACCTTTCATTCTCAGATTGTATCTCAACTGGGCGGGACTCAATCTCACCGTTGTTCCCATTCGATTACGAATCGCTTTCTCCATCCTTTTGATATGAGTTTTAGTCCAGGCGATCCGATCGATACCGCCACTCATCAGATCTTTGTAACTGAATTTAAATCTAACGGCCTCGACTCAATGGCTCAATGCTCTGCGAAGTTTACCTTTCTGTCCTTCAGATATGTTCATGTTTTTAATGATGTATCGACTGCTACACATATTTGTTGTTGTTTTTTTTTCACTGAATTATAATTTTTTTTTTAATTAGAAATATTACAAGTTGGTGATTTTTTTTTAATTATTATAAATATTATAAATTTTTTTTAAGTTTTTTTTATTTCTTATATAAATATATAAAAAAATGAAAAAAAAAATTTTTTTTGTTAAATGAAAAATGTTTTGTTTTTTTTTTTCAAATTATATTTATTCAGTTTTTTTTTTATTTACTTTTTTCATATCTCTCTGGTGTGAAATCGTATAGTCACTCTCTCTCCTCGAAGATCTAACAGATCCCCATTCTGATCCGTCAACGTGGTTTCAATGCTATACAACGTGTCCAAGATCACGGGTAGATAGACGAGATTTCTAGGTCGCTCGACGATCTTGTAACCTGAAGATTCGTCCAGAAAAAAACGAGTAGATCGTAGGCTGAGCGCTACCATCGACGTAACTTCCCGAGATAACATTGACATTCACTAAAATGCTGTTGACCGCGAAAATGTCGACCCATATTTTCGGATGCAGCATGACCTCGATACATCTTTCGATCGAATCTCAACATCTTACCCATCGAATCTTCCGCACTAAAATCCACTCGAAAATTATCTCCCAAGTCTAATATCATCTGTAGAGTACTCCTATTGGGAGCAATTCTTTTATCATCTTGCTTCCGTGACCATCGGTCTTCAGGATGTGATGGTTCAGATCGTCTATGACGTAACTTCCTTTGGGAATTCGTTTCTTGAACCAACCGACTCCGTTGGAATACTTGAACGCTTTATTCCTTTTGGTGACATTGGGAAATGAAAAGTAAGTCTCGAGATTAACCAACGCCATCTCGTATCTCTTTTCCTTCTTCAATTCGATGGAAGGTTTGAATTTAGTCATACATTGAGTCGTGTCGTGACTCACTACGATTTGAAAGGATTGTTTTGCAGCTGTACTCTCGACTATTTGTTCTAATAGATGATGTTTTGACATTTTTATTATTATTTATATATTTTTTTTATATTTTATCATTATTGTTTTTTTTATTTTCTTCTCTATTATTATTAGGAAAATAAAAAAAATCGTCGAATCCACTTCGATATTTTCCGTTGTTAAATTCGCTAGTCAAATCGATCACCACGAAATTGTGAAGTCCTTTGTCCCACACCTTCTTACAACATCTGAATTCTTCCCTACTCATGTCATTGGCCACGTGATCTCCATAGATGTGATTGAGATTCTAGGGATCCTGACGAAAGAGACACAGAAAATTAGCATTCTCCCTTATCGTCAGTCTGGGCAGTCGAAAATAATTCTGAGACAAATAGAAACAATCCACGTTGCTGTGATGTCCTCGAACGTAATACGATTCGCATCGATTCTGTCTCTCCAACAGTAGATCGTCGAAAATCATGAGATTCTTATTCTCCGACTTCAACTGTCTGGGATCGGGAACGTCGTCGGTTTTTGATCCGCTTTGACACAGCAACCCAGCTTCGCAGTGACCTTCAGAATGCATCCGAGTAAATGTTTCGACGCAGAACATCCGGGCAAGGTTGCACGAAGGTGGTCTCCGATCGCGAAGACCATGTATTCGCATTCAGCTGTCCCAGAACCACCACCAGGCACGATATGAATGGGTCATGGATCATGTTGGATGGACCAGAAAAGATTGGTGACCTGTCCTTTTACTGATAAGTCAAGGAACTGCCAAGACAACACAGAAAGGCGTTTTGGAGTATGGAGAAGACCGGGGGAGCGATTCCATGCAGCCAACATTGCTGAGCATGACCGCTATGGTGGCGGGTCAATAATGGTCTGGGGCGGCATCAGCTGGGATGGACGTACAGAGCTCTCTGTCCTTGACCGTGGTACATTGACTGCGCAGCGGTATATTGATGAGATCCAGGATGCCCACGTCATATTGTATGCAGGTGTAATGGGTGATAGATTCATTCTGATGGACGATAATGCCCGTCCTCATGTTGCCCATGCTGTCCGGGAGTACCAACAGAGGGAGGGGATTGAGCGTATGGATTGCCACTAAGATCCCCTGACCTCAATCCGGAATGAGTTGCAGCTTGCAATTGCAATTTCAGTCCGTCCAGTCGAACCAAGAAGAAGTGTCCAGAAGCTTGGTGCCATGCGGGTACAAGAATGGAACAGCATCCCACAAAGGACCATCTGGAACCTGATTGGGAGCATGAGAATGCGTTGTCAGGCTGTAATTAACAATTATGGGTCTCATACTCGATATTGAACCCATATCAGTTCGCTCCGTCAACTTTTTGACAAATTTGAAAAATTTCCTCTTTTACCAATAATATTCATTTTCCATGGTTATCGTATTCAAAAGCTAAAAACTAATGTCAAACACAAACAAAATCTTAATGTCTGTACTTAAATCATTAAAGACATAATTGAATAAAAAATATATACACTTTTCATTACAATATTCCAACTAAAACGTAAAACAGATAGTTGGATATACTTGGTGCTCAGCAAACTTTGAGAAATATATATTAATTTTGATTTTGTGCTCATAGTCGGCAAAGGGTGGTCGGAGTGGGGTAGTTAAGTCGGTTAATCTTGCTTTTACTTTAAACATATTTTTATTTGCCATGACTATTGAGCAAAAAGGGATAGGAGGACAAGTGCTTTCCACTTAGTAAAAACCTTGGCTCCCATAACATGAATACAGAAAATGTTACAATGGCGAAACAAACAAGTTTTTGAAATTCATAAATGTAAAATAAACTATTTGAATGGGGTTATATATATGTGTGTGTATGTGTATAAATAAATATGAATATGTAGCACTAAACTAAAGACAGAAAAAAGGAAAAAAGAAAGAAAGAAAAGCTGTTGATGTCCCTTTAGCAATCTGTATCTCTCTCGATTTGCATCAATTAATATTCAAAGCCAAAGGCCGCTTGGGCGCTGTTCTGATTAGGATGTGTTAAAATAATAATAATAATAATAATGGTAGTAATAATAATATAATAATAATAATAATAATGGTAGTAATAATAATATAATAATAATAATAATAATAATAATCATTTCTTCGCCTTCTGTACTACAGCTTAGGGACGTGTTTCGTTATATCCATGCTGATTCACACAAAAGGTAGGGAAACGCCGCGTCAGCGACTCAGGCCACAAACAGCGCAACCGTGACTATCATCGTGACTGCACAATCTGTGTACCGATGCGCTGGCTCAACCTCACCCCGATGACGCGTCCATTCCGTGATCCCTCCATGCGTATTCTATATTGAAGTGGATACCTTGAGTCAGCATTGTTTTCCAAATATTACTAGATGGGAAACTCGTTGTCGAACCTCCCAGTGCTACAAATAAATTGTTGCACAAATTTAAAAATCAAAGTGTTAGTTTTGGTTTCTAACACCGGATCACCGTACAATAGATTATCCACCGAATTCAGAGTAATATTAAGAGTTGATAAATTACCAATAAGAGCGTTACGAGCGTTTGAATAAGATGGACAGGCAAGGAAATAATGTTCTGCGTCCTCAACAACAATTATACAATGTGGACAATATGGACATTCAGAGATGTAATTGAAGAATTTATCACTTTTCAGATCACTACAACCAGTTCTAATTCTACTGTGAATGTTTTCTAGAACCATGCGAGAAATATGCAGGTGGTCTGCATACGGGGGGCGATATGAGTTTTTTGAATTCAGTAAGCGATGAGCAATTTCGCACTGATTGGATAAATTGTTCCACGTTTCCGCGCAAGACGGAAAGAATGGTAGTTTAAATAGCTCAGTTCGCATGGTGTAAGGCATAAAATTTGACGAATTGCGAAGGTTATAAGACGATGTGTCACAAACCCATGGTGGTAGAACTTCATAGAGAAAATCTGGCGCATCGTTGTGTATGACTTTTTGCTAACCGGAGCGTCATAAAATCGCTCAGTGGTGTGGACAACAGGTGAAAATTTATAGCTACCCTTAAGTATCGAATACCTGTTTTACTCAATTGAACACAAACTTGAAGCAAATTTTTACAAATTTGTACAAGTTAAAAAAATGTAAACCAGCTGCGTCCATATGAATAAATCTAAGGCGGAATTTAACAGAATGTTTGCAGAAAATATGCTATTTCATTACACCCCGACTTCAAATCTTGAAATGCGGGCTCAAAATTAATTATCCGTTTCATTTAATATATAAATGCGCAGAGGTTGTCATAATGGTCTTGTCACAAACACAAAATTTTCTTCACATTTTCAGTCGATCAGAAAACACGTTTGACGGGGGCACGTGACGATTGCCTGCATTCTGATTGGCTGTCATGGACAGTGACCATTACAAAGGGGTGTGGCTTTCTATTGGCTCGTTAACACTGTATCCTTTTCTTTGATACATTTCCATAATAAACAATTGAAAGCTATCACCTTAATATTTTTACTTGAGTTAAAAGCGATTATTGTCATCACCTTTGACAAATTACTTGATTACCCGACATTACTTGATTTTGTCAATTTTAAACGCACTGGTCCTCAATCAACTGTTAAACACCTAAGGGCTGTTTTGATGAGCGACAGGCCGTAATGAACAAGAAAACAATCTACCTCTGTTATTTAAATTTCAGTGATGTATAAATGTAAAGGGGTTGGGTGACATCTATCTCGTATTTTTAGCTGGATAATACAGAGTCGCGTATCCTCTTTGATGTTTGTGGCTAATCGGATAATACCGTTTATACGAATTTCACAGTGAGAGGGGAAGGTAAAGGAGAGTACTGCTGATTTTCCCCCTCAAAACTCGTATGATGGAAGGGGGACTAGGTCTGTTATGATAATTTTTTTTTTGATAAAGGTCAAAACGTTTATGCTAGACTGGTAGTTATTTATTTATTCGCGAGTTAATGACACTTTTGACAGCCAGTGTCACCTCGTGTCGGAGAGGTGGACGAAGCCAAAGAGAACCACCAATCAAAGGCATGCAACTGACATACTCCACATAGGGTTAGTATCGGTTGAAGGCAAGTGCACTCTTGACGTGAGGGTACGCGTTAGTACACAACGCTACCGCCCCCAAGTGGGCAATTAGCGAAAGGTAGTTCTTTCATGTTTTCACTTCGATGGCTGGCTTATTCTTTAGTAAACATCCAAAAATAAACATTTGATATAGGCTAGTGAAACACGATACCGCGAGGGTGATTTTTTTATGATTAATAAACAAGTCGCAGGGTTATCACCTTGATTTTTCCATCTTTACTTGAGTTAAAAGCAGTTATTGTTATCACCTTTGAGAAAAATGGTGGCCGGACATTACTTGATTTTGTCAATTTTGAACGCATTGGAATAATATAATTGAGCATGTTCGGTCGATTGTTCAACACAATTGGTACTGCTTGCAACAACAGTTTAGCCTCAGGGTGTTTTGATTAGCGACAGACCGCCATGAGTAAGTTGCTTTATCGATTCATGCCATATACATGTATTTCTTTCAAACTGATACGCCATTTTGTTTTTCAAAAACCTGTTTTGGAGTATAATTATCCATTTGAATACTTTAAAACTTGTTACGCCATAGTAGTAGGAGATGTATGAAACGGATCCCATTGGCCAGAGAGAGAGCCGGAGAGGGAAGTGACGTCATAGTCACGTGACCCAGTGGTGCCATGTTGTGTTGTCATGGTAGCCCGCTTGAGCGGCCGTCTTGTGACGTCATCCACATAGTGATATTTAGTGTTAGTGCGCATGCGCAGCGCGTGTTGTTAGGGTGATACGTGTTTCCGTCGTCCATTTTGTGTACTGGAGACACGTGGTTGCTATGTGGCCTAAAACCTTCTTATAGGACAGCGGCATGTACGGAGGGTATGTTTCTTTGTACAGGAGTAATTTTCCGATTCGCAAAATTACCACAAATAACCCGACAATCCATCCAAATCACCGAAATTGACTTTATTTACTACAGATTCCCCATTGTATCGGCTTAACATGTAATGCTATAGGACCGAGAAGCCCCCCCCCCCCTTTTCCGCGAGGGGGGAGTTCGATTCAATCGGAGTATACTCCAGTAGAGTAGAAGAGCCTATCAACTGAAACAACATTGATTATTGTTGCTATACTTATCAATTCCTGATCTGTTCTTGTTAGTTTTGATCCTACTCCGAGTACTCTTGTTGTTTCATTTATCTAGATCACCCAATCACTTCACTTTCCTGACGTTAACTAACCAATCAGACTGCTTCATCCCCCATAATCTCTATGCAGAGTTATCTCCCCTTATTACAGCAAAGTCCTATACGATTCTCATCACCTCTATATCCAGGGGCACGTCCCATGGAATCCCATTTTTTGGAAAATGCCTGTGGCTATGGAATCCCTTTTTGTCATATGAGGACATGAGGACCATGAGAAATCCCTCAATGAGGCCTCATTTACTATCCTTCTTAGCCTCATTTTCTTTTGAGGCCATGAGGGTAAAAAAAATCCCTCAATGAAGCCTCATTTAGTATCCCTCTTAGCCTCATTTCGGAATTTGAGGATACCTATGGCCTGGTATTGTATTATTTGAGGATACCTATCGAGGATACCTTTTCGAGAATCTCCTTTTTAGTCATATGAGACAATGAGGGCTATGAGAAGAGCCCTCAATGAGGTCTAGTGTAGTCTTACCAACGGCTTCCATCTTATCTCCAAAGCTCCAAGGCCACTACTTGTCTGTGGTCTATCTGTCCCATCATTCATTAGCTTCTACAGCAGTCTTGTTCCATTGCAGACTTGTACCATTACAACTGGCTTCTGTTATTCTGCCACATATCTCAACCATTAATATTGACTTGTAACACTACTTCCTAGCTATACCTATCTCAATCTCGACCATGACATCGACCAAGGATGAATCTGATTGCTTCGTTTTCCATGTATACATATAGACAGGCTATATAAGAGATTCCGTAAGTGGGGTTCCTTGCCGATTCCGTAAAATTTATATTATTCAAATAATACAATACCAGGCCATAGGTATCCTCAAATACCGAAATGAGGCTAATACGCATAGTTGTTCCAGTTGATAGGCTCTTCTACTCTACTGGAGTATACAATTCAATCGAATTCCCCCCCCCCGGGGGTGGGGGGGGGCCTTCTGGGACCTATAGCATTACTCGTTAAATCGATAAAATGGGGAATCTGTAGTAAATAAAATCAATCGCGGTGATTTGTCGGGTTGTTTGTGGTAATTCTACGAATCGGAAAATTCCTCCTGTACAAAGGAACAAACTCTCCGAACATACCCCTGTCCTATAAGAAGGTTTTAGGTCACATAGCAACCACGTGCTACCATAGAAACCAAGATGGTGGCCTCCAGTATACAAAATGGACGACGGAAACACTTATCACCCTAACAACACGCGCTGCGCATGCGCACTAACACCACATATCACTATGGGGATGACCTCACAGGACGGCCGCTCACGCGGGCTACCATGACAACACAACATGGCGCCATCGGGTCACGTGAATGCCGTCACTTCCCCCTCCGTCTTTTCTTTCGGCCAATGGGGCCCGTTTCATACATCTCCTACTACTCGCCATTTAAATGTTTTAAAATTATTTAATTCTTTAACGAAAACACCATTTAACCCTTTCGCAACTCAGCCAAACCGACCCCCCAGACTTGGGATATTGGGGTTAAGTTCAGGATTATCTCGTCCTTTCGTTAAAGGTATGAAAAGTCCCATTCATTTGGATTGTCAGGTAAGTCAATATTTATCTTCCCAGCTTCAGAACATGGGATATCTAGTGGAACAAAATCTGTGCATTTTGTCCATTGAAAAATTGGACCAATTCCACGACCACCCCAGCGCCCACGTATTCTGCCATGTCCCTGGCCAGCACTTCTTTTTCTGCCTTGTCCTCTCTCACTGGCCAGTGATATTCCAGACGTTGAAGGACACTCTCCGTCATCTGGATTATTACTGGCAACATCATCTGAACGTCCAGCACTCATAGTAGTGTCATGTGTGTCAGCTTGAGTTGAGCCAGACTGTACTGCAGAATCCTGTTCCACGTTGCTATCATCAGTCATATTCGTCCGTGGAATTACTGTGATTTTGGTGCAATATGCGTGTCAAAGGGGTGGTGCTTTGGGGTGCCCACCACTGAACAATAAATATTAGTTATGTTGGGGAGGGTTAAGATCGCCCAAGTTCTATCGCACTCCCTTTATCGTGTGCCCTGAAACCAGAGTGAACTTATACCTGACCCAAGTTCCTCGTTCGCATTCCTCGAGGTGCTCGTAGCTTCTAAGATGAAAGGGCGTAAATACAAATAAGGGGGTTATGTAATTACTGATACGGAATGCTGGTACAAAACAATTTATTCACATATTAAACAAAATACCTTGCTCTCAATCATATCTATAAATCGACGCATTTTCATAACTAAATAACATATTTACAGTCTACAAGTGTTCGCCCGGGCGTCCATAGCTTCATCTTTGCATCCTCTCGTTCTCCTCTCCTTCCTTCTCGCCACACTATATATATATACTTTCACATGGACCGATGGGAAGGTCCTTGAGCCACAGTCCGATCTCCGACACGAATCTTAACCAGTTTATAAACACTATTCACCAACCTCTATCAGTTCCTCAACACTATTCAAGTTCAGTTCCGTTCAGTTCTTTAACACCATTTAATAACTTACAAGAGTTCTCAACTTTTGCTACCACACGTTATTTCACTGTCTGCTTTAACCGTATATAAAAAATCACCAGTTATTCCACTCTTCCACAATTTTGCCTCCGCGCTTGTCCGTGGCCTTCCCCGACCAACTCATAGACCTTCCTCGACTTCTACTATTCAGATCTGACCCCAGTGTCTGAAAACACTGACCTTATATTCTTTTAGGGCGGAAACCTATCACAAAGCTTACATTAAAGCGCCATGTTACACTATTGTTCTTAAATCTTTTAGCGAAACATGCCATAATATCTTACAACTAATTAAAAACCTGGACAAAGAATTAATCTCTTCACACCTTTGGGGAACGAATTTAACCATCTTGATTACAGCCTGGGGAAGGATTAATTTGCACCTATGGACGTCATTGACACCAAGTGAATTTAACGATTTACAATTTGAATAATCCTTCCTTAATGAGAACTATGACATGTCAATTTGGCAACACCCACCACTAGGTCATGAACAAACCAATCACCAAAAATTAATAAAAATGTTTGACACTAGCCCCACCATAGACACGCCCTATTGCCTGACAATGTGCTGAAATTGTTGAAAATCAACTAAAGGGGAACAACTCTAAATTCATTTAGGCATGAAATTACTTCTGTTGACTGGTGGAGATAGCACATGTGGACTGAGGTAAGAGTCGATGCATTACTATGCCATCGGCATGCAGCGTGCCGACGGGTTTGTAGTGTCAGTTTACCACTGGCATGGCGCGCGCCGACGAGGCATGAAAGGGTTAAATTTAATTTAAAAATTATTTAACGAAAACTATTAATAATTTCGCCAATTGTAATGGGGTCTACGCCATAGCAATTGAAATTTAAAAGAGGGGGTTACTCCATCATAGCACTGTTCGGCATTAAGAGGGGAGGGGGAGGGAGAGTGTAATTAAAATTATTAAAAATATGCTACGTCATAACAATTAACATTATTAAAATTTAAAATTATTAAAAATATGCTACGTCATAACAATTAACATTATTAAAATTTTAAAATTAAAAAATTAATTTTTTTTAAAACTATGACCGCACCCTTGTCTCCTTTGCCCGTCCCCAAATCTCTTTAGACTCCTCTTGCCGGAGGAGGTTCGTACTTCATCCGGTACCTCCTCCGGTACCGAAAGCAGCATGCCTTACTACTTTTGTTACTTCAGCTAGCTCTTGGAGAGAGCTCATATTAGTCGTTGTCTATGGTACTATGGGTACATAGTTACGTTTACTGATTTGCAAAATCTGCAGACACGGCACCAATATAAATATATGTCTGTAGGGGAATCAATGGAAAAGTTTATCGATCTACGATCGTAAATCAGGTCTGAGTTTGTTGATTACTGGCAGAACCACGAAGGTCTACCAGCCCGTGGCATGTTGATGTTTCCTTCCAGATGATATTAAAACACCCAGATTTCAGATTAGGTTCAGTCCTTGGTTGGCTCACGAACCTTATCGTGCTTCAGTGGGACGAAGACTAGATTCAAGTTATCTAATATTTATTACAATTAATTCCCGACTAATCGTCGTTATCTTTGGCATATAGTACAATGTTGCAATGTTCAGTCATAGTTCATACCTTATAACAACAGTGGCGACATCCATATTACTTCTTGTAGATAGGTATCTTCTAGTTGAGAGCCAAGAGACAACTTCTTCCAACACCCAGAAATCGTGCCTATATACACCAGATTTCTGATGCAAGACTTGATTACGTAACTACCAGTCAGCGGAAAAGTTAGGGAAAGTCCCTTGACGTGGCTGTCGCCATTGTTGGACTCTCATCCTGCCATGCAGACTGCTGGTCAGTCTGCATGTAGTCTTATGGAGTTGTCACTCCACAAAAGCTTTCCGCCGGGGTTCTGTTAATCGGGGGAATTGCGTGGTGGAATGTACAATTCTGCATCTTCAGCATCATGCGATGTCCATGAGTGTTATGGCAGTGTGATTAATGGGTTGCTGGCAGATATGACAGCTAAAATATTACTAATTCGGCGATTTCTTCTTGTGATATGATGTCCCATCATCAGTCTCCTATCAGTGCTTCCACGGAGTGCGTGTCTGAGTACTCCTGTACGCTGACTGTTAGTTTTATACACTTTTATGTGATTCCAACTTTAAGAGAAACTGATAATAAAATTGAGTCCCATTTAAGCTATTAGAAAACGTCTATTCTTCTATAATAATTATGGAAGAGCTGTAGCTCTTCTACCGAGCTTGATTTACCTCTGTGGGCTGACTTTGCAACAATTAAAGCAAAATTTATAAAGCCCTATTATTGGAAAAAGCTGAGCTCGTACAAATTAATTGAGTTATTAAAGGTAGAAAGTAGGAAAAAATTAATAAATTTGGGTCGTTATAAAGCTGCTGCTCTAAAAGTTTGGGTCATATTTACTAGGTCGCACCGCTAATGCGTAGACCCGATCTACCGTCATCTGGCCGTGGGTGGGGTCCGCACTTCATTGGGGTGAGTTTCTTCACAGTAGTGTGATGAGCATACTTATATTTAGACTTACAGAGCTTATGTTGGGAATCACATACTTGTTTTAGACACATTGCTTCCCTTCGGGGAGACAAGCAGGTGTGAATGTCACAGAAACCGACAGTGAGACTGTCTTTGTGGCAAGAATTTTTGTATTCATTTCTAATTCCTTAAAGGAACACGCTTTTATGGTAGGATGTCGCATGTAGTTCTCCACAACTGATGCTTCCAAATCAGCGATCTTCAATAAGTGTTATTCTGAAATATACAATCACAACAAAATAAAGCACAACGAAGGCCTAAAATCAAATGTAACTTCTGTCTTCGCGAGAAAAAAATATAAAATAATTTTGGAACAACGATAGTTCATACCATTATTGAACATCAAATGTACAAAGAATTTCATCCTGCCCTGATCTTTCAAAAAGTAGAATTTCAACATTTTTGCAGTATGTTTGGTAATTTCATTTTATAACCCCTCTCCAATGCTTTCGGAAGTTCATACATGTATTGTTTTTACACAAAAAATAGGCGGAGCCACAAATATTCTATTCTGATTACTTTATAGAACACTCTCTTATTGTAGGATGCACAGTTGTAGTTCTACACAACTGGTGACTCAAAATCTGTACGCTTGAATAAGTCTCATTCTGCAATATACATCCTCAAAAAAACAAAGCACAACAAGAGCCTAAAATCTAATGCAACTGCTATCTTCGCAGGACATAGAATTTCATCTTCCCCATTCCCGATCTTTCAAGAAGTAGAATCCCAAATCCATTTGTTTCACATTGTTTGCCAATACTCTCAATCACAAAACAAAAAAAGATCTTCATCTCTTAAATGCTCTTCTGTTATCTCCCATTAAACAATATGCCTACATCAATTAGTAAGTTATGTATTGTTCATAACACTGGCACCCAGTATGAACTGTGTTGTGCGAAAAATAATCCAAATTCGGACCCACAAAGTGGTTAATGGCATCACCCATATTTGTTAATTTGATACTGCCAACAGCTAGATCAACAGAAAAAAGAGCATTTTTAATACCAAAAAGGAGGTGGAGTGACAATTAACAATAATACATGTAACGTTCTACTCCGTCCCTCGAGGATAAAGTACAGAATTATTTAGCAATACATGCCTTCTATGTGTAGCACTCTTTGTTTGACAAGGGCCTACTCCGTCGTAGTAGTAGTAGTAGGGAAGCCCTCATATGCATGATATCATTAACCTTTCTAGGTAGATTAAAACCAGAGCAAGTAGTTAATTTTACGGGTGGGACCAGACTTTTTCTCACAGGGCAGATTGGGCTCACATATAGGGGTGGGAGGTTTAGCCCGACAAACCCACAGTATAGGAGACTGTTTCCTGACGGGGCTAGGCGTGTCAGACAAAGTAGATGTATCCCCCAACCCAGTTCTCCCTTTGCGACACCACTGGTTTGTTCCAAAGTAAAACTTTGTTCAAAGTCTAAAAAAGTTTGATACAAGATTTAAGTTAATGCACAAAAGCCAAATTGAAAGTTAAAATTAAACCTTACTTCAAAATTTCGTTGACATGTGTTTTCTGCATCCTCTGATTTTGGAACTCTGGGAGAAAATTACAGTTTCATACAGATGTGGCATTAAAAGTCAAAGGTTTATGTTATTTAAATCTTACTTGTATTTTCGTTTGGAAAAAAACCGTTTATAGGATACTCTGTTTCCCTTTGCAGGTAGATACCATATGGAATTCTATTTTCACAACTGAAGTCAAAGTTTTACAACTTGCACTCGAACAGATCGAGAATGAAAAGAAAGGAAGTCTATTGTTTTTCCATACTCGCTTTCCGTTTTGTTTTGTAATCTTCACTCATTCCCAAGTTTAAGAACCCTCTGATTTTCGAATTCGGAAAGAAACGTTAAATTTCATGAACGTGAAAAGTCTAAGTTAGTTAAATCGTACTTCAACTTTCTTTTGGAAAAAAATCGTTTATACGATGCTCTATTTTCCTTTACAGGTAGATACCACAAGCTGGTAAGCAAACACAAATATTCTGGTAAGCAGATTACGAATTATTCTCATCGTGAGTATCCATACTATAAAGTTCTCGTGTTCTAATATTACTGGAACATTTCTTTAGTCTGTGGTTATTTAATGTGAAAAACACAGGCTATTGATTTTGTATGGCTTCTTTTTCTTTTCTTTCTGTTCTTGTTGTTGTTGTTGTTCTTCATCTTCTTCCTCTCCTTTTGCTTCTTCTCCTTCTTATTCTTCTAACGGTCTTACCTCTTCTACCCACTGCCTTGTCCACACGTTAACTCGAATATAAATCCTCTGTGTCTCCGCTTTTGGCATACTGACTGATGATAATAATAATAATTGTCATGCTTCGTAGGTGGGAGGGCCTTGATTAACCCTGTTCTCCCAAATGCATCCTTATCTCCACGCCTCCCCCCCCCCAACACTCTGAGATGTACTGTATGATAGCGTCCCACGCTCCATTCTTCCCAATAACTCCGATGCGCATACTTACCCATTGACAGTCACAAGTACTCAGCCGTCCATGTTTATCAGGCTCATGGGGCCTAGGAGGTAACTCTATGGGTGTTTTAAAGTGGTTGACACTTATATCCCAAGCATGCTATCACCTATGGATCTGGGAACAACGCCAAATGAGTCAAAACGCAAAGGAGGTTAAAACATAGGTGTTCAGACATTTTTCATTGTGTAGATTGATATTCATTTGAGCCCGTGTGGATTTTCACTCACGATCATTTTAGAGTCCTAACAATTATAGGTCAATACTGATAGATATACTAAATGTAGGCCTATACCCAAAATGCTAGTTTTGTTTTTTTTTGTAATTACTCTAGTAGATTGCCTTCCCATAGACAAAGTCGTAATAAAATGTACAGTTTTATTAAATAGTGATGTGTCATCAGCAGACTGTAATATCTTTTAGGAATTTCTTTTTTTTTCTCGGTTTTTTTTATTTTCAGATCTTTTAGGAATATTTTATCTTTAAGCTTTCTTATGGAAAAATCAGTCTAGTCATAATTGAGAGTTTTAATACGGCGATGGTGATATGTATCTATAATACACGTAATCCTCTTTCCCACACAAACCAACCTATCCCCTGGGAAGAAGTCAATAATGATGTTCTAATACTTATGTTGCACTTTCCGAGCTCCCTGGCCCAGAAATGTTACTTCGTCTGTATAGATCACTTGTTGGAGCAAAATTAGGTATTGATTGTGTTGTTTATGTTTCTGTTAGAAAATCATACCTTAACCCTTTACCTAACATGAAAAGCAGATGACACTTGTAAAAAAATTCTTAAATAACTAATTATTTTCATTTTTTGTTTCAGAAACATAGGTTATGACCCCTCGTTGGAACGTGTTCGGGGAGCTCGTTCCAACAAAGGGTCATAACCTATGTTTTTGAGACAAAAAATGAAAAAAACTAATGAAAATTAATTGGCGATTTTTGAGAATAGCGCTGGCCGTTTTGGACCGGTACGTTAGGCAAATGGTTAAAACACTTGACTTGCCAACAAACTAAACCTGCCAAGTCGATATTCTGAATCTTTCTTTCCAGGTTTAGCAGCTATTATTACCTCCTAACACAACACACTGCTAATAATTTCAGATTGACGCTTGTAGTGAGAACCTCATGAGTCCTGCACAGCTGGCGACTCCACCCCCATGCTCTATATCTAGTCTCATACTGCAAGACATAACCCTAAACAAATGAAGCACCACAAGAGCCTAAACTGAAATGCAACTGTTGTCTTTGGAGGAATAATATTTAAATTAGTTATTCCAAAATTGAACGCCTAAAGGTACATAAAAGCTTCATCCTTCTCATCCCTGCCTATCAAGAAGTTGAGTTCTGACGTAAATTGGTTGGCTTAGTTTGAAAAAAAACTATCAATCGGGTACCAAACACAGATCTTTCATCTATCGAAATACACTCCTGTCACCCGCTATTAAAGTATGTAACTCCTCCAATCATCATGTTGTGTATTGTTTATAACAGTTATACCCAATATTACCTGTGTTGTTGCATGATACTGCATGGTAATGGCATAGGAATGAGGCTGTCTTCCTGCCAAGGCCAAATATTAGTTTGTAGCCACTTTCCACACAGTAGACTTATTTACAATTGTTTGTTCTATCAAACAAGCAGAATACCTTTTCGGTATGATGGTCCATTCCGCAGTGTGTGGTGATAGTTTGTCGACTTAAGAAGAAGTTTGATCTGAGTCATATTCTCCCTTCTTGGGACTTCAGTAACAATTAATATGCGAGTGGGTAAGTAAGTAAGTAAGTAAGTAATAAGTAAGTAAGTAAGTAGACTTTATTCAACAGAATATAAGAGTACAATGTGACAATAGGTAATAAGAAAATAGTGATATTCTGTTGGGAAGCAGCATGGCCAGATTGGCCGTCTTCCTGCCGCCTCCATCAGTATAAACATGGAGGTATGTGTGTCAGAAGAAGTGATTTTATTTTCCATGAGAAGTTGTCATAACATCAAACACGTATGTTTTCATTGTCCTAAAATTTGGTTTTGTCCCGAGACCGACCAGTCTTACATCAATCTCTACAAGAGTATCGGGGCCGGACAAAAGTAACGGAGTTGAGCATGCTCTCGGCGTCATGGCAACTGGACAAAGACAGAAATAAAACAAGATAAGGGAATGAAGATAGGAAAGTATGTTGTATTCCTCTTTAGCGTTATGACATCTTCACTACCTCACCACAGACTCATTCAGCCGCAGAGTCTATTTAATTATACACCCCGCGTGTAGTCGATTGTACAACCCACGAGCACATTGTGGAACCGAGGCTATAAACTTCATTATTATTTTTTTTCACCTCCGTACCATCACCATCTCGGAAAGAGCATGTTCATAATGCGGTGAAAAAATAAAGTATGACACTGAATGAAGATGTGTTAGGAAAGTAGAGATGAAGCAAGATAGGATGAGCTGAAATAAGATTAGATAACATAATATGAGATAAGAGGAGATAAGATGAGATAACAGACCACAGGTTGGAGCCTAGCCTTCACTGAAGTTGAACAAATTGGCTGGACTCAAAAAAAGATTCGTACTGTACAGTGGACGCTAATTTTATTGTCCCATCGAAGGAAGGATGGAAACATCGAAGAAAGGAAACATTTCCGTAAAGGATAATGCACGACAATAATGCATGAGTCACTGGGTATTCGGCGAGAGAATGGTGGAGGGCGAAGCACGAGATCATTCTCTGGCCAAACACCCAGTGTGGAGTGCATTATTTGACTTAAAGAAAAACAAACACACGATCTGTCAGAATTGCCTCTCGCCTCTCCAAACAACAACTGCGAACGATCAACACACAACTGCACATCATCTCCAAGAATGCCGAGCACTCCAAGAAATAAATAATTAATGACCAGCCATTGCATTAACAGCCCACAGCTATCGTTCTCGGTGGTCACTCTAATAAAAGCAAAGGCGATGCGAAGAAAATTGACGGTAGAGGGTTTTAAACTCGAATAAACAGAATGAGCAAACACGTTTTGAACTTCAATAGTTACGTTAGAGAGAACTGGTGTTGTTATTCCTAGTAGTATGTGCACAATCACTGCAGCGTGGATTATCGCATTTTACGCATGATGAATACGAGGTTATGATTTTCATAAAGTAAGCCTTCTTAAATGCTCTTCGGGAGGAAATTCGTTTCAAACTTTCATTGAGTTCATTCCATATTTTCGGGAAAGCATATTTGGGTAGATGAGTGGAAAAATTAGTCCTAGGTTTGCCACACCCTTCCGTAATTGGCCTAATTGCCTTGGTATCATACCCGTTGCATATGTTTTGACTTGAAATAAGTCGGCAAAGGTCGTTGGTAGATTGGAGTGATGCCAATCAAACATAAACAACGACACATTCATTTTGTAGAGGTCTTTCAGTTTTAATATCCTACTCTTTTTGAACAATGGATCGGTATGACAATTATATTTCTTATTGTTGATCAGGCGAATTGCACCTTTTTTAAGTTTAAATAGTCTAGAAGCGGCACTACTGTGACCCCATATTTCGATTCCGTACAGGAGGTGACTGTGAATCAGTGAGTAGTACAGTATTTTTAGGGCAGAGTATGGAAGAATATGTTTTGCCTTGTTCATTAAATAGAACGCGCTCGATACTTTGCTACAGATTTTATTGATATTTTATCCAGATATACACCAAGAAATTTGATGGCAGACTCACCGTTTGCTTCTTCCGCCAATTCAATTTCTTGGTTATTGACATGCAACCGCTTTCCGTTGGTACTGTATATTTTATTGGGTGGACTGAACAGCATATATTTTGTTTTTTGGGCATTCAATCCCAGGCGGTTGGCAGCACACCAGTACATTAACACCGAGAGACCGGTGATGGCAACGTCAAATACTGCATCTATACTATGATGTGAGGTGTGCATTGAGGTGCCATCCGCAAATGATAGGATATTTAACTGTGTTGAAGCACTACAGTCGTTAACATAAATTAGGAAGAGGAGAGACCCCAACATGGATCCTTGGGGAACACCACAGGTGATCTTCTCAAGCTCGGAACTGCTTCCATCGTATGTGACATATTAAACACGCCCATCTAAGTAGCTCTTAAACGAGTTATTGGTAAGGCCTCTAACCCCATAAAACTCTAACTTTTTTAGTAAGTTGTTATGGCTAATTGTATCAAATGCCTTTGATAAATCTAAGAATACTGGCAGGGCTCAATCCTTTGTCGGATTGTCGTTGTTGTTGGCTATACTCTGGGGAAGTTGAACTACGGGATGAATGGTTGAGTGTTTTTTTTCTAAAACCATACTGGTGCGGGTACAGAAGATTGTGCTTGGTTAAAAAGTTTGATAATCTTTCTAAAGTTATTTTCTCGAGTAATTTTGAGAACCCCGGAAGTATGCTAACTGGTCTGTAATTATTGAATGATTGAGGGTCTCCCGATTTGAAGATTGGTACAATTTCTGCCATTTTCATTTTGTCAGGAACGATTCCAGAAGATAGCGACGGATTTATAATATGTGTTTATTCTTCCGCTATTTCATGGATTGAATTTT
The DNA here is from genome assembly GCA_031216915.1 of Pictodentalium vernedei. NCBI lineage: Eukaryota > Metazoa > Mollusca > Scaphopoda > Dentaliida > Dentaliidae > Pictodentalium > Pictodentalium vernedei. Next base: position 348,960,732 of record CM062295.1, on the reverse strand, counting down.
TTAGAAGTTTGGTGGATATCCCATCACAATGAGCACTAGTTTTGGATTCCATCAAGTTCGTTATAGAAATTATTTCTCCAGCAGTCGTTGGTGCTATGAATAAGCTACTTGCATATTAATATTGGTCATATAGTCTGTGTAATGCGATTTTGTGTTTGGAATTCGCTCGGAAGCTTTTAGGCTAACTGTTGACAAGTGTTTATTGAAATGGTTGGCAATGTCAGTAGGGTCACCTTTTTCGATGTTATCTATTACAAAATTAGTATTAGCTGTTGGTTGACTCGAAGACTTGTGAATTGCGCTTCTCAGAATTTCTCAAGTTTTGTTCGTGTTATTTTTGTTTAATAATAAGATATTTTCATAGCATATTGCTTTACATTTGCGTTTTACTTTGTTAAATATGTTGCTATACATCTTATAATTTGTCTTGTTTTGTTCAGTAGGGGACATTAGTATTTTACGAAAGAGTTTTTCGTTATGTAGAGAAGACTGTAAGAGGCCTCTGGTCATCCACGCTTGGCGCTTTATATATTTATTGCTTTGATATACTTTTTTAAGTGGAAATGCAATGTTAAATGCAGCAAGGTAAAGATTTACAAATATACTGTATGCTTCATTAGGGCAGGTCGACTCTAGTACTGTCGAGAAGTCGGTTTGTGTCAACATGTGTTTGAATGCTCTCAGATTAGTATCATTGAAGTTTCGTTTCACAATGTGTTTTTCGGTTACTGTCTTCGTATGGCTCGATTCACAGTAAAATATTCCAAAATGGTCAGCAAGGTCGTTGATGATTACGCCGGTCTTATAGTCCTCTCGGGGACGGTTAGAGAGGATGTGATCTGTTACAGTAGCTGAGTGCTCTGTCAAGCGGGTTGGTTTGGTAATGAATGGTAGAAAGCCTTGACTGATTACGGTGTCTATATATTCGTTCGTTTTGTTTTGTGTTTGAAATTTTAACAAATCAATGCTCCTGTCACCCATAATATAGGATATTCTTCGTTCCTGGTTTATCTTTTCAGTGATAGTTTGTAACGTAGAAATATACCTATCGAGGTCAGCCTTGGGCGGAGTGTTTGGGCGATATATCACACTAATTATGAGTGATGGATGCTTATTCAATATTTCCACGAAGATAGACTCAAACACATGGGGTATGAAAACAGAGAGGTCCTTGCATATTTTGTACTTTAGGCTGTTTTTTAAAAATAAACCAACTCCCCCTCTGGGCTTGGGCGGGTATTGGTGATGAGAGGGTGGTATCCATTGAGTTCAAAGTTCACACATTCTGGTACCTTAAAGACTTCAGTAAGTCCAATGATGTCAAAAGTTTCTTACCTTCAAGTCTAAATAAAAGTTAACATACCTTATGGGACAACCATAGTAAAATTATATCGTAGTTAACAAGGTTGATAGCGCCGTAACAACGCACCACTTCATCTGGAGCTATCAGGACACGTGGTCGGGGTAGGAATGTGGTTGTCATGATACTGTATGTTAGCACTAGAAAGTGTAACATAGAATGCTTCAACGATTTGGTCTTTTCTTCATAAGGCCTGTTTACACTCTTGTTTGTTAAGTGCCAATTTACGCAGACACGAACTGAAGATGGTTACAGGTAGGTAAACATAAGATAATTTAAGAGACGCTTGTGAGAGCTTTAAAGGGTTTAGACAGTTGATGAGAATTCAGAGTTATTTTATACAGTCCGGGCATATGGGGTTATTACAGCTGATGTTTGAGGCGTAAGAGTTTCGAAAATTTTGTGATGGTGTCTTACTAATTAGGGGCCTGGTCTTTCGAAATTTCGAATTTGTGGTTCGATTTCATTCCAGATCATAGGAAAACAGTGGAGGGAAAGTTTTACATTGAACTGTGATTGTCTTGTATTCATTCCCGAGGGATTCGTAAAAATTTGAAAAGTGCTATCAAAGCCAACACGCAGTTTTTTTTTCTTTTTGTTGATCAGTAGTGGCTGGACTTTTTAAAAATCTTTGAATTTCAAGATTCGTAGACTTTTAAACAAAGGATCAGTATATGCGTTGTGCTTTCTAACGTGGACAGCCTTCTTTTGTAGATTAAATATCGACTTAGTGTCAATTTAGTGTCCCCAGGAATAAATACTATACTCTCCCAAAAAAGAAAGTGTGCATGCTAAAAAATAACACTAGAAAAAGATGTATATCATTTTTATTCATGGAAATTTTATTCAATCACAAATGAATCAATTTGTGATCAACACGAGAAATTTCATTACGCTACGACGAACACTCTTGGTGCCATGGAGAGTCAAAGACACGAAGGGTCAAACACAAAAGTCACACACTCAATATCTGGCATGACCTCCGTCTGCATCGACTACTGCTGTGCATCTACGCCTCATGGAAGCGAACAAGTTAGCATGGAAGTGTTGTGGGATGTTGTTCCATATTCTGATAAGCTGTCTTAGGAGTTCCACAAGCGTTGACGGTGCATGGGGAAGCCGGCGTAGCTGACGTTTCATTTCGTCCCATACGTGCTCAATGGGTGAGATATCGGGCGAATTTGCAGGCCGGGGAAGAATATCCACTTGTTGTTGCTGCAGATACTGTTGAAAAACACGAGCTCCGTGAGGTCGGGCGTTGTCCTGCTGTAGAATGATGCCGGGGCCGTGACGTAACGTCAAAATCGGACGAATTGCAGGTCTTCGAGGACGTAAGCCGTATTCTCTCAGCCGGTTGATTACTGTTTGAGGATGTATCCGTCTCAGGTTAGGGATGTCCCTGGCTGTCGTCGATGCCGTTTGTTGCCGGTTCCGGAGATGGACGACACGGATATACCGATCTTGTGCAGGGGTGGTAACTCGGGGTCTCCCCGAGCGGGGTCGGTCTCGAACGTCATCATGTTGTGCATATCGATGGACTAGCCTGTCTACAGTGTTACGGTGGCAGTTCAAATGCTGGGCAACCTCTCTGTGTGTTCTGCCAGCTCTAACCATACCCAGGGCAAGGAGACGTTGATTCATTGTCAATCTTGGCATGCTGATGTGGAGTCGTTTTAACAGCAGCGCAAGTTTGAATGTGAACGATAGGAAGGCCTTATTTTAGTGTTTAAATACCCAAGGATTCACACTGCTGCATGAATTTTCAGACTCTCCACGTGCAAAACATGCCTTTTCACAAACGTGCAGCACGTCATTTAACGTTAATGCAATTTTAACGAGGAAAGCTGTTTTTGTGTTTAATATAACTTATTCATGAACAGGTTAACACTCTTTACACCTACGAAATTATTTTTTTGGAGTTTGATCAATTTCTGCAATGCACACTTTCTTTTTTAGGCGAGTATATATGATAAGTGGCTATGTACCGAGGAAAAGTAGAGCGTGTTTAGACATTCTTTGTCTTCTTGGCCCTGTTAACTGCACAAATGGCTCGTGACAGAGCAGACAACAGATATATGCTGTTTAAAATTAAGATTTCCATCCATGTTAATACCTACGAATTTTATAGACTTGTCCTTATGTTCGTTGCCGACATAAGAGGTATTTATATCTTTTAGAGTAATGGGTCTACTTCCGATTAGATAAGAATCATGTTGATGATGAAAAAGAATAAACTTTGTTTTGTTGGCGTTGAGCGCCAGTGCATTTGCTACACACCAATTGCTTATTCAGTGCAGGTCAGTATAGCTACTTGTACAAATGAGTCTATATTATCACCAGAGGTGTAAGCCGTCGTGTCATCCCCATAATAAAGCACATTTTGACTCGTTGAGTTTTTAGATCATTTATGTTGAGTAAGAACAGAATAGGTCCTTGTGGAACGCCAGTTGTTACCTTCAGCCATTCAGATTGTACGTCCGCAATCGACACAAATTGGTTTCTCTTGACACAAAATGGCGTCTATCACTGGGGTAGTCTTCGAACCTGTCGATTATGTGACCTCTTATTCCGTAAAATTATAACTTTTTAGCAATATCGATTGATTTTTCGAGTCGAAGCCTTTGGAGAATTCTGAAAACAGATATAATGTAAAGTCTCTTGTTACTTTATCGTTTGTTTCAGCAACGCTGTTTAGAAGCTGCGGTATGGGGTGTATTGTGGAATGTAATTTTCTGAAGGCGAATTGAGATTGATAAATTATGTTATTATGATTTAGAAAGTTTACAAGTCTGTTATGCGTTAGTTTGTCTAATACCTTTGAACACGTGGGCAGACTGCTGATGGGCCTATAATTATTAAATAATTGCTGATCTCCAGATTTAAAAATTGGAAGGATTTGGGTTATTTTTATTATTATTTTATTATTATTATTATTCCGGACGCAAAGGAAAGATTAATTACGTGGGTTACAGGCTCAGCGATTTCGTCGGTAATTTCTTTTAGTGGGGGCGCAGTGGCTCAGTAGGTAGAGGTACAGGCTGCAAGCCGAGGGGTCCTTGGCTCGAATCCCACCTGCGGCGTTGTGTCCTTGGGCAAGACACTTCGCCCCCATTGCCCCACGGTGACACTGTGCACTAAGGCGTACTGCACGTCGATGGTGCACCTGTCTTCAACCAATTCTAACCCTGCTTGTGTGGAGTTAGTATGTTGGGGAGCTGTAAGATGCAGGAGATTAAATACAAAAACAATACCATGCGACCACCTCAATGCTGAAGTGATTGCAGCTGAAATTGAACTTGACCACAAACACGTGGCCATCATATCATATCATAACAAGCCACAAGCAACAGTAGATAGTGAAGTATTTGAATTCTTTACCAAAAAGTACAAGCACTGCATATTCTTGGGTGATTTCAATTCCAAACACCAGGTATTCGGTTGTCATACGACTGAGCTTAATGGTGACGCCCTTTTCAACAACATTGAAGAACTCGATCTATTCGTGGTAAATAACGATCAAGACGTAACATACATAAGCAACAACCCACTCCATCAAGCAGATATCCTAGACTTGATCATCACCAGTAAATCACTCACCAGTCAAATGCAAGACATATTTGTAGGGGATGATTAGCTAGGCAGTGATCACCTGTCGGTTCACGCCACTTTGAAATGTAATACTGGTCCCGCAAGGTATCCTCCCGTGAATAGGAGGAACCTATCAAAAATTGACTGGAACATCTTCAGAAAACATTATCGAAGTAAAAATAAAGGCAAATGACCCATTAAATGCTCATGAACTAGAAAAAAGCTTGCACCCATCTTAACGAGGTTATCAACAGTACACTGGATGAAATTTGTTCCAAGCAAACAGTAAAGACGCGGATAAACAGAATAACCCAAACAACTCTTCAAATAATCGAACAAAAAAGAAAAAGTCTCCCGGGCTTGCCAATCAAAGAATGATCAAATGAAAAGAGTAGAACTTAAAACCCCGTATAATCGCCTACATGGAGAAGTAAAAAAGGCCAGAGCTGACGACAATCGCGTGAGATGGGGAAAAGCAACAGAAAAACCCTCCATGAATGAGAAGTAGGGAAAAAACTGTGTTGAACTATCGCAGTTCTCAGACGACAAAGGCATTTGGACGGCCAGCAAGTCCCGAAACATAATTAAGAGAGAGAGAGAGAGAGAGAGAGAGAGAGAGAGAGACAGAGAGCTGGTGCGCCCTGTGGCGCATCAAACTCAAAAAAGTTGGCGCATCAAACTCAAAAAAGTTACGTTCTTTAAGAAGCAAAGGAAAAAAACCAGTCCCAAGTATCGATTTTTTTAAGTGCATTCGGATGTGTGTCTGTGAGAGGGTGTGTGTGTGTGTTTTTTTTTGTTTTGTTTTTGTTTTTGTTTTTTTTTTTGGGGGGGGGGCTGTTTGTTCTTTTTTTCCCGCCAATCACCCCATCATCGGTTCCCCCTGAAGGCAGACCAGATTTTAGGCTTTTCTTTCTTGAATTCAATGGAAATATAAATTGGACAATGATAGCGAGTCATGGAGTCATGTCAGGTACAAGAGGTTCTAGGGCCTCACATTCCAGTACATGTACAGCATTACTAACAGCAAATAGATCAATCAGAGTTGCAGACGATTCGGTAAAACATATTGGCTCTTCCACAAGCTGTCTAAGATTGAAATAATTATTCAGTTTCTGAAAGCGACCCTTGTCCTTGGGCAAGAGACTTCATCCCCATTGCCCATGTGGGGGGCACGGTGACGTTATGCACTAAGGCGTACTGCACGTTGATGGTGCACCTGTCTTCAACCAATGCTAACCCTGCTTGTTTGTAGTGAGTATGTTGGGGAGCTGACAGTTGCTCGCCGTTGCTCGGTGGTTCTCTCCGGGTACTCCGGCTTCCTCCACCCGTAAAACTGTCGTGGTCATGATTAGCCATTGAGCAGCAATATGTGACCTTACACACCAATAAATAAATAAATAAATAAATATAAATAATTTCTTTTAGTAGTTTGGTGGATATGTTTTCATTATCCTTGCTTGCTTTGGGAGTTAATTTTCTAATGCACTGGGTTACTTCTTGAGTGTTAGTTGGGGATATAAAAAGTGAATTGGTGTTTTCATTTCTCATATATTCGGTAAAGTGATGTGTGGATATGGGTAACTGATATCGCTGACGGAGAATCCAATATTGACAATATTGGCAAATTAAATTTGTTCCCTATTTCTTTTGAGCTCGTTATCTCCAAGTCGCCATCTGTAAACTTCAGTGGCAGGATAAAAGTCGATTTTATTTTGTTGATGACGCTTCTCAGGATTTCCCATGCTTTTTTCATGTTAAATATCTTTTCCAGTAAAATACGGTTCAAATACTGTGTTTTGCATGCTCATGTTACTTTATTGAACTCAGTACAGTATGTCTTGTATTTCATTGTGTTATGGGGGGGGGGGGTGAATTAAGTTTGTGCACGTATAGTTTTCTTTTGAAGATTGTAAAAGACCAGAGGTCATCCACTGTTCGCGCTTCACGTATTTCTTTGGAACTGATATAATTTCTTTTCGAAAAACTTGTTGAAATATTGAATAAAATGTGTCAATTAAGATTTCATATGCCGTGTTGGGACAATTTGTATCAAAAGCATCTGTAAAATCGCTTTTTGACAGCAAACTTCTTTTAAAGTAATCAGTGTTTTCTCTTTTAAATGATCTTTTCAGGATTTGTGAAGGCTGAGTACTTTTGCATGCTTACATTGTTGCAGAAAATATGGTCAATAAGATGTTACACTATTGAACGCAAGTGATATTGAATATACAATCGCGAGGGCGTTCAAGGGTCTTTGGGCTTGTATGTTCAATATCACGAGCTGATATGGTGTAAACAATTTGTCACGGAGTTGTTTTCATAGACAAACAAAAGTCGCACAATCAGCAAGAAAGACTCAATTTTAGGTCTTGATTAAACTTAATTTGATAGTTATTCCTAAACCATTCACGGATACACTACAATTGACCAGTGGAACGCCCAAAGCGTTAATCAGAAAAACTTGCAAGTGTCACTTTATTTAAAAATATGGATATAATTGGAATTAGCAAAACACGGCTTAAACCAAACAAAACATTTTCGTTATGTGCTTTTGACATTATAAGAAGAGATCGCCTCGTCCCAAAATGTGGCAGCGTCGTTCTGCTAATAAGGCAGAAGATTAAATACAAAAAATACTATGCGATCACCTCAATGCTGAAGTGACTGCAGCGGAAACTGTACTTGACCACAAACACGTGGACATCACATCATATTATAGCAAGCCGCAAGTAACAGTTGACAGTAACGTTTTTACAAACAAAATACAAGCACTGCATATTCTTGGGTGATTTCAATTCCAAACACCAGGTATTCGGTTGTTATTGAGCCTAATGGTGACGCCCTTTTCAACATCATTGAAGAACTCGATTTATTCGTAGTAAATAACGATCAACACGTAACATACATAAGCAACAAGCCACTCCATCAATCAGATATCCTAGACTTGATTATCACCAGCAAATCAGTAACCGGCCAAACGCCAGTCATATTTGTAGGTGATGATGATCTAGGCAGTGATCACCTGCGAGTTCACGCCACTTTGAAATGTAATACTGGTCCCACAGGGTATCCTCACGTGAACAGAAGGAACCTATCAAAAATTGACTGGAACCTCTTCAGAAGCATTATCGAAGTAACAACAAATGCAAATGACCCCTTAATTGCCCATGAATTACAAAAAGCCTGCACCCATCTAAATGAGGTTATCAACAGTACAATAGATAAAATCTGTCCCAAGCAAACAGAAAAGCCGCGGACAAACAGAAAAACCCAAACAGCTCTTCAAACAGTTAAACAAAAAAGAAAAGCCTTCCGGGCTTACCAATCAGAGAAGGATCAAATCAAAAATGCATAACTTAAAACCGCATAGAAAACGTAGGGGAAAACTGTGTTGTACTATCGCAGTTAAAGTAAATTATTCTCAGATTTGAGACTGAAAGGCGACATGACATGGCTACATAGGTGTCACATGAAAAGCATGGTGTAGCAAAATCTGCTTCGGTTCTAAGATATAAGTGTGTAAATAGGTAAATACCCACATGTATAAATATCATTTATTTGAGTGGTTGAGGCTACAGGTAGAAAAGTACTGCTATTGTTAGTTCTGACTGGGATATGTTGTCTGGTTAGAAAGGGGATTGAAGCTCAATTTGTAATGTTACTTGGTCGGTTTGTTCCATTGCATTGTTTCCAGTCTAAGCGGGTGGTGAACTACAAGACTTCTATTCCTATATACAGCAAGATTTAATGAGAGGGAGCTAGTTGTAACTACAAGTGCGGTGATGAGAATGCAGAATGACGAGAGGGACTCTTATATTGTACGGGGTTTTTCAGCCTGTCTACAGTTTTGGCAGAATTGGTTCTTACATTTTACAACATTAGAATAATTTGATAAGTAACTTTTTATTAATTCTTTTTTAAAGCAGCTTTTAAATTTGAGATTTTTGAGTGTCTGATCCAATGAATTCCAGATGGTTGGGAAAGAGTGTTTTGAAAGAACAGAGGAAAACTCCGTTCTTGGTGTAGATAGGTTCAGGTATCCAGCTTGGGTATTCATTGCCGCTGTGTCATCAAAGAATGTTTTAAATGATTCGGGTAGGTTTCTGCTCTTCCATTCAAATATGACCGATGCCGCTTGCAGTCTATACTGGTCCTGAAGTTTCAGTATCTTCTCATTTTGGAAGCTGGGTTCTGTGTGACTCCTGTAGCTTTTGTTTGATATAATTCTCATGACTTGTTACTGTTTTTTTTTAAAATAGTATTTCCATGGTCGGCATGCCCCCAAACTAGCAGCCCATAGGATAGATGACTGTGGAAAAGTGAGAAATATAGCATTCTTAAACAATTGTTTGGTAGTATTCTCTTCACCTTATTGATCATATATATTGTGTTTGACAGTTTTCGGCATATCATTGATGTGTGATATTTGAACGTGAGATTTTCATCTATAACGATACCTAGAAACTTTAGAGATTTTTCTGACATACCGTTGCCTTCGCGCGTTAGATGTTTGTCGTTTAATAAAACTTTGAGATTATTCCATTTGAGGTCAGTGTTTTTTGGGTGAAAAAACATATATTTATTTTTTGTGATATCTATTGCCAGTTTGTTGCAACAGCACCAGTGATAAATTTTCCTCAACTTCCTTCATCTTATGACCGGATGTATGAAGTGTTGTATCATCTGCAAATGAGAGTAAGTTTAAAGCCGCAGCATTTGGCATATCATTCACGAAAATGAGAAAGAGTATAGGTCCTAAAATGGACACCTGAGGAACATCACAATTGATATTACACAAGTCGGATTTCCTTCCCTCGATTTCGATATATTGTTACCTTCCTGTTAAGTAACTTTTGAACCATTCTTTGGTTATTCCCCTAATACCTTAGTGATCAAGTTTGTGAAGTAATGTGTCGTGAGTTATAGTGTCGAACGTATTTGGTGGGTCAATAAATATGCCTACAGTAGAATCCCTTGTCTTTCTATCATTATTTTCAGCAATGTGGTCTAATAAATGCAGTAAAGGGTGTGTGTAGAGTGGTTTTCTCTGAAGCCAAATTGATTTTTATGAAGGATGTCGTATCTAGTTAGAAATGACGACAGTCGTTTATACATAAGGTTTTCCATAATTTTTTAGAATGATGGTAGAATACTTATTGGCCTCTAGTTTTCAATGTTTTCTTGGGCTCCACTTTTGTAAATGGGTACAACTCTGGATATTTTTATTTTAGTGGGTACAATACCGTCCTTGAAGGATAAATTTATGATATATGGCAATACATGTTCTGTTTCCTCAACAATTTTTTTCATTATATCCATGGATATATTAGAGAAGTTTTGAGCAAATGGATACTATTTCAGCTGGGGATGTTTCTGTTAAAAAAATACTTTTCTGATTCTTTTGGTCCATGTAATCAAGTGGATCTATGCCTTATCTGGTTTTACCCCGTTAGCAGTGTTTGAGCCTACTTCAGAAAAGTAATTGTTAAAAGATTCTGCAATTTGACCTGGAGTAGATAGTGTATTATTTTTATATATCAATTTCCCGGGTATATTTTGTGAAGTTCTGGGCATTTGTGGAGTATCCTTCATAATAGTTCACTTGTACTTCATTTATTTTTATTTCTGCAAGTATTGTTCTGTGGTAAATATTTTTGCTTTTCCTCTTTAGATGATTGAATATTTTACAGTAAGCTTTATATTTAACTATGTTGGAGGTAGTTGGATGCGATAGTTTGTTAGCTAGGAGTGCAGTTTTAGTCATTGATGACTTAAGTAAGCCACTTGTCATCCAGGGATCTCTTTTGATATATTTTGTTTTTCGTGTAGGGAATTTAAGCGGGAAGGTCTGTTCAAATGCTTGTAAATACTCATTCAAGAATTTATCGTACACTTGATCCACAGAGAGACAACAGTAGTATGTAAGGTACCTTTGAGGGATAGTTTGGGGGACCTCGGTGGGGGACCTCGGAAGTGACGTCATGTCACGTGACCCAGTGGTGCCATGTTGTATTGTCATGGTAACCCGCGTGAGCGGCCATCTTGTGACGTCATCCCCATGGTGATACGTGGTGTGAGTACGCATGCGCAGTGCGTGTTGTTAGGGTGATACGTGTTTCCGTCGTCCATTTTGTATACTGGAGGCCGCCATCTTGGTTTCTATGGTAGCACGTGGTTGCTATATGACCCAAAGTTCTACAATCGGACAGGGGTATGTCCGGAGGGTATGTTCGATTGAACCGGAGTAAATCTAATTACCACAAACAATCCGACAAGTTATATTATTTCGAATTCTTTCAGAATATGCAATAGTTTTCGTCTACCTGACCATGTTCCTTTGTTCTAGAGTAGAAGAGCCTATTAGTTGGAACAGCTTTGCTTATTATTACTATATTTAGCTATTCTGGTCTATTCTTGTTAGTTCTGACCCTATTCCGTGTACTCTTGTTGTTTCATTTATCTAAATCATTTATATAGATTATAACTAACCAATCGGATTTCTTGATTTCCCATAATCTGTATGCAGAGTTATCTCCCCTTATTACATTGATTCTCGTCACCTCTATATCCAATGGCCATATCCCATGGAATCCCATTTTTGGGAAACAGCCGTGGCTATGGAATCCCTTTCTTGTTGTATGAGGCCATGAGGGCTATGTAAAAGCCCTCAATGAGGCCTCATTTATTATTCCTCATACCCTCATTGAATTTTGAGGTCATGAGGGCCATGAAAAATCCCTCAATGAGGTATAATTTACTACGACTCTTAGCCTCATTCCGGTATTTAACAGGTATATCCTATGGAATCCCATTTTGGGAAACACCCGTGACTATGGATGAGGCCATGAGGGCTATGTAAAAACCCTAAATGAGGGATTTATGATCCCTCATAGCCTCATTGAATTTTGAGGTCATGAGGGCCATGGAAATCCCTTAATGAGGTATAATTTACTACGACTCTTAGCCTCATTTCAGTATTTAACAGCCATATCCCCAGGCACCCTAATTTCGGCACCCCTTTTTGGAAAACATATGGCCTTCGGCACCCCTTTTTGTCGTATGAGACCATGGGGGCTATGTAAAAGCCCTCGATGAGTCCTCATTTATTACTCCCCATAGCCTCATTGAATTTTGAGGTTATGAGGACCATGAAAAATCCCTCAATGTGGTATAATTTACTACGACTCTTAGCCTCATTTCAGTATTTAACAGCCATATCTCCAGACAACCCAATTTCGGCACCCCTTTTTAGAAAACATGTCCTTCGGCACCCCGTTTTGTCGTATGAGGCCATGAGTAATCCCTCAATGAGGTCTAACGTAGTCTTACCAACCGCTTCCATCTTGTCGCCAAAGCTCCAAGGCCACTACTGGTCTATGGCCTATCTGTCCTATCATTAGCTTCTACAACAGTCTTGTTCCATTGCGGCCTTGTACCAGTACAATTGGCTTCTGTTATTCTGCCCCATATCTCATCCATTACTTCCTGGCTATACCTATCTCAGTCTCGACTATAACATTGATCAAGGTTGAATCAGATTTCCTCTGTATACATATAAGGCATTCCTAGCCGATTTCGTAAACAAAATGGACGACGGAAACAGGTATCACCTAACAACACGCGCTGCGCATGCGTACTCACACCACGTATCACCATGGGGATGACGTCACAAGATGGCCACTCACGCGGGTTACCATGACAACACAACATGGCGCCACTGGGTCACGTGACATGACGTCACTTCCGAGGTCCCCCACCGAGGTCCCCAAACTATCCCTCAAAGGTACCTTACATACTACTGACAACCACACACTGCGTCAAACGAAAGACTATTCAAAGTTTCATTAAACTGTCATATTTCTGTCACTAAAGACCCGAACGGGTCTCCTGGTATTGATGGACCTATGTTGATCTTTTTGAGATTGTTCTTACATAGAATGTCGCAAAGTGATCGGACACGTCTGTAAATATAATGCCACAATCGAAATTTACTTTTGAATTAGTGTGAATGTGATCAATTAGGGTTTCTGAGTGCTCATGAACTCTGGTAGGTTTAATCACTGGGAGATAACCACGCTCGAACAAGGATAAGGATCTGTAAACTCAGCAGTTTTTGGGTGCGTTTCCAAATTGAGTAAATCAATATTGAAGACACCTATTAAAAGGGCCTTGGTATTGGATTCATTCAAGTTTGTCATTATGGCTTCAATCTGTTCTATGAATTCATTGATGTCAGTCCTGGGATCTGTTTTCGGTCGGTATATAACTCCAACAACGTACGAGATTTTTATGCTAGGATTAATCTCTATGTCTAGTGTTTCAATTACGTGCGGAATAAAGATAGATAATTCAGGTCTGGGTTGATACTCCAAGGTGTCTTTAATAAATAAACCTACTCCACCTCCCCTACCATCGGGCCGTGTTTTATATTATAGCCAGGAATTGCGTTTCTCTAATTGTAAAAATATCGGAAATGGCAATAATATCAAACGCATTTTCATTATCTTGCATATCTCATAATAAATTTTTAAAACTATCCTAGTTCGAATTTAAGCTTCGACAATTAAGACCTAGCAGGGATATGCCCTTTCGCGAATCGGATAACTTTTGCGGGTATTCCAACGGCAAGTAGTAGTTGCATGAATGATTCTTGATCGAATATGAATATAAGAGTGCCACAGTCATCTCCCTTTGTTCTGCTTGTAAAGTCATATTTTGTATTTGTTTTTGTTGTCTTGAGTTCACAAAGATTTATCTCATCTGTTGTGGTATCCATTTGGGTTATTTTCTTTTAAATTGTAACACTTTCCAAGAAGTCTCAACACATAATACATGATTCGTGGGAATCTATATTCTGAGACATAACCATGCTTTTTATGCGAATTCAAATTAAATATTGTAAAAAAGAGACCCGGAACCCTATCACTGAGTCACAACGAGATGCACTGGGGGTGGGGGGGGGGGGGGGGGGTGTCGGGTCGGGCGTGGGTCGGTGTAACTGGATCAAACTATCTGTTCGCATCACAGCTTCTTTAGGCTCATGCACACCGGATGTGATGCGAACAACGTGACGGAAGTAACATCAGCGCTGGATCTCTTTTGTCTCTGAGCTAGAAAAAAAAGCAAAGCGAAGGAAGTGTGAGGCACAGCGGACTACCAGACAGACAATTACGCCCCATTTTACACACCTACCCAGTGCATCCTCCCCTCCCTCCCGCTCCACTGCTGCACGGAACCACAAACAACAATCCACAATCAACAACCTGTATCAGTTCACGGACGATAAAGGCATGTCGACGGCCAGCAAGTCCCGAAACATAATTAAAATTTATCTACAGGATACCATTCGCAATCTTGAGATCTGGTACGCCCTATGGTACATCAAGCTCAATGCCGCCAAAACTAAAAACGTTACGTTCTTCAGGAAGCAAAGAAAAAAAACAGTCCCCAGTATCGATCTCCAGTTATACGATCACAAATTGGAAGCAAGCAACGAGGCCAAATTTGTGGGGTTTATACTTGATAGCCATCTTAGTTTAAACAGTCACGTGAATTCCATTACGGTTAGAGCTACTAAACGTATCAACTTTCTGAAGATGATCATTTGTAAAAAAAATGGGGTGCAAACAAAGATGTGCTTCTGAAATGGATACCGATAAAGGAACTTCACGACCGAGCAAAAATAGAAACTATTGATACGCGATTAAAAGACCTTTAAAACAAAACCCTCAACAGACGCCAAGATAGTGAATTAATGGTTGAGCTGAACGAACACAGATCCCTTAACAGAAAAACAAAATAAGTTTTTAGAAATAAAAATTATACAATATAATTAAATTGCGTGGACTCAGTGAGGACTGAGTCGCTACTCATTAAGAACTTTAGGATCATGTCTGTGTGGACTGCCTCGCAACTCTGCTGAAGCGCAATTGAAACGCGTTTAATAAGACCTATATAACAAAACCTCTACAGACTTCTGGATAGTGAATCAATGGTAGAGCTGAACGAACAACGAACCCTCAACAGAAAAACAAAATAAGTCACAGTAAATTACAATTATTCAGTAGAATTAAACTGCGAGGAGTCAGTGAGGATTGCCTCACTACTCATTGAGAACTTTAAGATTGAGTCTCTGAGGATTTCCTCGCAACTCTGCGTGTGGGGAGTGAGCTCCGAGGAAACCCACCCCTCACCCCATCCATAGCAAAACAATCACATAACAGTCACAATATTCAATAGCGGAGTTCTATATTTCTCTAATAATGAAATGGAGTAGTGAAGTCAGTGAGGATTGCCTCGCTACTCATCACAAATTCTAGGTTCGAGTCTGTGAGGACTGCCTCGCAACTCTGCGCGTGAGGAGTGGCCTTCGAAGAAACCCCGCTCAGCCATCCGTAGCATCAATCACGATATACAACAGTGAATACCAATCTTTTTCTCTACCCATAACTTTTGTAATTGAACATTCTCAAATTTTCTTGCAACATCCTCAGGAAGAAGACGCTTAGAAATAATTTTACGAAGCATAGGAAGATTTGGGAAAACCTACCTTTCTGTTAACATACACACAACATACCACCAAACACCCGACAAGGATTGAAACAAGCTTGGATGGCTGGGACGAGTGTACATTTTAAATAAATAAGCATTTGAATAAAGATTTAACAGCCATTTTAAGAGCTTAACGTTAAAAATTCGTACGGGCACAGACATTTCCATCTGAAAAGTTTTTTTTCTTTTAATCAGCCGCCGAAAAATTGTTTTCATTTACTGAACCTTGATGGGTTTCAAACATGACAAAACATACATGAAATTGATTTAAACTAAATGATGAGTTTAGGAATTGGTTAAACCGACTGGCAATAATTGCTGTTATTCATTGATGGGCTCTAATTTAGTCCTTACGAGGATATTACACAAGCTTTTGTTTTTCTTATAGGCAGGTCAGAGATTCAAAGGTTCATTTAATTTAGCATTGGTTAAATTGAATTCATTTTTTAATATTTTTGCTATTTCGATATTCATTCTGTTGTATGTTAAAGTGAAAGGAATGATGGACCCCCTTTCGCATTCTCCCTCTGATATGTTCATACCAAATGGCTAGAGGGTTTGAAGGATATTGATCCAAAAAGCATCACATTTTTTTCTAAATTCATTCGTTTCTTCTAAAGTGTCTTTAATTGGTGGTTGTTCAATAGGATGGATTTCGAAATCGTCCTAAGAATGGACAGGGAGGTTAAAATGTTGTGCTACTGGGGCATCAGCATTATGTTTTATATCCTGTTTGCGTCTATTAGCACGTTCTCGGAATGGATTTTGCCTCTGACTAACATACTGCTTCCGACAGCGTTTCCAAGTGATAAGATAAATAATATTTGGTGAATCACAATGAAGGGGGGTACGGATCTGATAATGATTTTTCGTTTCTTCGAAATCTACAACGAGGCTTTTTTCAATTAAATGCCGCGCCACTACCATTCTGTAACGTTGTGTTCAGTTTTTAGTGGTTCGAAATCAGAAGATTCTGCTAGACTTTCTAGCCTTTTCAGAGTTTGAGATTTCAGGCTACGCAAAAAGCGCAGTGAGTACCCCCTCAGGCATAAAAGTATGCAATCTGCAACGAGGCTTTTTGCAATTAAATACCGCGCCACTACCATTGTGAAACGGTCTGTTGTGTCCAATATTCAGTGGTTCGAAATCAGTAGTTTCAACTGGACTTTAGAGCCTTTTCAGAGTTTAAGATTTCAGGCTACGCAAAAAGCGCAGTGAGTACCCCCTCAGGCATAAAAGTATGCAATCTGCAAAGAGGCTTTTTGCAATTAAATACCGCGCCACTACCATTGTGCAACGGTCTGTTGTGTCCAATATTCAGTGGGTCGAAATCAGTATTTTCAACTGGACTTTAGAGCCTTTTCAGAGTTTGAGATTTCAGGCTACGCAAAAAGCGGAGTGAGTACCCCCTCGATCTGAGGGTGCCAAATAGAGTAGAACAAGCCTCATTGAAATTTACCTTATCACTTGAATTGCGGTGGAAACGAATGCGCTGTGATTTGATGATTCATTTAAATGTATGTTGAGGATGAAATGATTTTGCGTGCAACAAGTGATGTGAATCAGTTCGTTTAAAATGTACTTTATAATCTAAATAACCGGACGCCTGGAATTGCTTGCCTTTAGACATGGCCACATCGAGAAAATCAACAGAACTTTCACTGACTGTAGCTTTTAATTTAATGTTTGGATCATTATTGTTAAAAATTTCTAACAATTCATCAAAATCTTCTTTTGAATGTTCCCAAATAATAAAAATGTCATCTAAATATCTGAGAAAAACGAGACGAGAGGATGCTTCGCATATTTGCTTAAGGTATCCCCCCCCCCCCCCCCCCCCCCAACACATTTCGCTACATAAACGCTTGCAAAACTAGGACTGAAATTTTTCTCCACAGGATAACCCATTTTTGGTAGAAAATATTATCCATTGAATTGAAAGTCATTACCTTTTAAGCTCAGCTCTAAAAGATCCAAAATTTGTTCATCGGGCGTTTTGCATCCCGACATTTCTCAAATGCATTTTTAACCGATTTAACACCTTTTTCAATATCAATGTTCGAAAACAAACTGTCGATATCCAAAGTAACCAGAACTGCATTTTTCGATATTTTCAATTTCGAAATTTTTGACAGGAAATCCTGTGTATTTTTTTAGACAGCTCGGATGTCTATTTGCTATAGATTTCAGATGATAATCAATTAGTTCCGAGATCGCATAAGATTCTGAATTACAATATGATACAATTGACCTCCCGGGTAGAGTTACGTCATCCGTCTATGAAGAACAGTCCTCGTGGATCTTTGGAAGGATGTAAAATTGTCTTGTTTGAGCACTGAGCTTAGCTGTTAAATATTTCAATTCTTTTTTGGTTATGTGACCTTCGTCGAGGAGAAAGTTCAAGATATTATTGAATTTTTTGACATTACTAGGCCAAATAAGTGAATCTATTTTCTTATAATGTTTAGTATTGCTGAGTTGTCTCATGACTTCCTTTATATAATTATCCCGAGATAGAGCGACTACCTGTCCACCTTTGTCGGCTGGTTTAATTACTAATTTCTTGTTGTTTCGAAGTTTCGTGAGGGCTCTCCACTCACCAGCCGTTAAATTGTCTTTATCGGATAGTATGTTCATGCTGAACACCTTTTGGAGGATTCGTTTGCTAGCCTCAATAATTTCGGGATCTACTTCACTATCTGGAGGTGACCAACCAGAGGATTCTGTAAAAGGAAGTTTCCGACCGCTGGAGTTTCTAAAGCAGTCTGTCTGCTAATTTCATTTGCCTATGAAAATTACAGTTATATGGTGGTATATTTGTTTGATTTCCAGTTTTAGGCGTATGTACTGGTACAAAAGTTAAACCGCGATCTAAAAGATCTTGGGTTGTTAGGTCATTGGTGCCAGACAGGTTAACCACATTAGTTCCTAATCCCACATTTGTTAGGCGGTTGTTTCCTTTGCCTTTACTTAGTTTAAACCTAGATGGTTCAACCAATGATCGTACATAATATTGGTGGTCCAATGGATTAAATCCTGAGCAACATCAAACTTCGCGTCATCAATTTTTGGTATCACGTTAACGTCCTTCACTTTCCGAATGGTTTAAATGATGATGCTCAAGGTTCTCCTCTCAGCCTGAGGGAGTTTTTGCGAAACGTTTAGTTTAGCTAAATAAATTTTTGCTGATCTAAACTTGGCCCTGATATCGCTAAGCATATTCCGTAACTGCTTAACTACGGGATCAGAATTATCATTTCAAGAATTCATGCCAATATTTTTGGGGACTGGACTGGCCCCTGTGCACTTTAAACATAGAGCGAAAATGATTGAATTTGGCGCCCGAATAACACTCCACTCGGTGATTTGACTTTCTCTGAGTACGATATACCTGGTTGTACCACACTAGAGGCAGGAGAAGAAACAGAAGCAGGAGAGGAAACAGAAGGAGAAGCAGAGGAGGCAGGAGGAGTTCTAGAGAGAGCACTAGAAGAACCGGAGAAGACAGGCTGAGGAGGGGTAGGAGGTAGGGGAGCAAGACGGGACGAGACAGAGTTACTCAATTTGCGAGCATCTTCAGTCACAATATGGACCAGAGATGTTTGCAAACTGAGGCGCTTACTCGGAGAGAAAACAGGAGAAGTACGAGGAAAAGAAGAGGGTGAAGAACTTTGCCTTGATCTTTTCTTATTATGCTTTTCACGTTGGGGTAGAGGAACAACACGGGCCGGCGTTTGCTTGCTCCCTTCTGTATTGTTCATTACCCCAGACGCTGGGCGAAGTTCCGAAATATAAGATTCATAGGCCGAAATCGTCTTATCTGTCGACTTATTTTTAAAGTTTTTTTTAGCCCAGATCAAGGCACGTGTCGGGCGAAGTGTTTATGTGTGTGCTCATCCCCCCTTCCATCACCCCGTCATCTGTCCTCCGTGAAGGCAGACCAGATGGCCAAGGCGCAACATCCACTCTCCCTTATAGATTGATGGATTTAAATCCCACATCGTCCCTGTGTGCCTTCTCCGAGCTGAAACTTTTCATTGATCAATTTGACATTTTTTCTCATTCTTTTCAACACTTTCTTTGTTTTTTTGGAATCATAAAACTCTTCCGATAGTGATACGGAAAACATCATTTTTATGGTACTTTTTGGTTTTATTTTAAGTATGAAACGTTGTATATTATAACCAGTTCAGAATAATGCTTGAATAGGTTCAGATACTTTAATACAGATCAGTAAATGTTTTCACAGGTTTTTGTTTTTGTCAGAGCTGACACTTCCCAATTCATTGCCTTTGTTCTCGAAATATCCTTCATCACCCAGGTGTTGCTGAGCTTGGGTGCTATGTAATAGTTTATAACTGAGCCAGAGGTATTCATGGATTGGAACAACCTGCCAACGTGCGGTATGTGACGCCGAGCAGCGAAGCGGCGAGGTGTTACAGCACGTTGGCAGGTTCTACAAATTCATAAATACCGACAGCGAGGTTAATAACTTACATACACCCCAATTCACAGAACGTGCGAACCCAGGTATGGTAAGTGAGTATAGGTATTCAAGTGACGTCACTTGAACACCCAGTCGGTTGTTCTGTCGGGTAGTTCACGTCATTTACCAACCCGGAGAAGACAAAGGAATTGGTGTGTACTTGTTGAATACAGCATACGTTTATGCCCTTATCAAGTCTTCGAATTACATCACTTCTTTTACAAAAAGGATTGACTTCATAACTATGTGACAAAATGTGGCTGAATGGTCAGTTACCCTGGTTGGGCTCATAATAACTGGCATAAATCACGCGCTGAACATAGAATTTGTAAATAAATTAATTTTGTTATGGCTGCAAAAGCTCAGCAAATAAATACTGGAATCTCCCATTACTCATTTGTTCAGACTGTCTTCTAGAATTTGTTTGTTACAGCTCATCACTGTTATATTTCATTTCGTATTTGTATTGTTGTCTCTTGTTGGAGTAACCAATACACCTGTGAAAACAATTGTTACTTTCTATAGAGTATACTTCCCACATATCCAGTGGGATTATATTCCGCAAACCATATACTTACTGTATGCAATAACAACACATCAAAGAGATAAAAATACTCGCGAAACAAATTCTTCACTATTGATGTTAAAGAAATGATAAGCACACCCAACATGTACCAGTGTGAAAAATGTGCATTTTTGAATTCAATAAAAGAAATGGGGTAATAATTAACTATAATACATCTAACACTATTTCCTACACAACACTACCAACCCTCAAGAATAAAGTACGTAATCATCCAGTAACATTTAAATTGTATTAGTCGTAAACTTAGTCGGACTGGTGTTTACTTTGCCTTAGTAGGGAGGGGGGTGGGGGGGGGGGGGCTCCCAAAGGTTCATGATGCCATTACCCTTTTCTGATAGATGAAACACAGAGTAAGGAATAATTTCCGTTGGAGGTTCCAGGGTTTATCTGACAAGTCGGTCGGACTCCCTCAACATGGGGCTAGGGTATGCATGCACAAGCCCACAATAAAGAACACTGCTTCATGATGGGCTGGTAGAGATCCCAAAAGGAGTAGCTGCACCACCTCCCTGTCTCAGCTTGTACCACAGTTGGTTAATACATTACTGGAAGTTGACTGAGAGATTAAAAAGTTGTTTGCATGGGTGAACAAAAATGACACTCGCACTGCAAATATTATGTTTGCTAAATGGTGCCTTTATACTTCTTTCACAGATGTTCTCCACAAGATACTACATAAACGTAAGCATACTGGAAAAAGGATTATTAAATGGACTCGTGGTAAGTATTTAAAGCACTGTGTTTTTTTAGTAGTATGACGCGTATTTCTTTTGATATTAATTGTGTTACTCCAGATCAATATTATATATCTGTAGGTTTATTATAAATGAGAGTTGTCGATCAGTACATTTGTTTATTATTTATTGGGTTTTAACGACATTTTCGACAGCCAGGGTCACCTCACGTCGGACAGTTCCAAGGGTAGAGGAATCTGCAGCACCCGGAGAGAACCGTCGAGCGAGCAACAGCGAGCAATTGTCAAGCTCCCCAACATATTAACTCCGCACAAGCACGGTTAGCATTGGTTAAAGACAAGTGCACCATCGACGTGCAATACTCCCAAGAACACAACTCCGCCGTGCCCTACATGAGCAATGAGGGTGAAGTGTCGTGTACAAGGAAACAAAGCTCTTGCGGTCGGTGGGGTTCGAACAGAGTACCTATGGGTTTGCAGCCTGCACCTCTACCAACAGGGCGCCGAGCCCCCATGAGTACAATTATTGTGTTCAGTAAAGAAAATAGGTTGAAGAAGGCAAACAATATTAAATATATAGAAGTGTTTCCTGTACACTCGCTTTACAAGAGCGAAAATTTACAATAAATAGAGTATCATGCATGATAGAGTGGACGGTATTGTAGCTGGGTCGGGGCCTGATCCGGTAGTGGTATTACATGTGGGGTCCAATAACATCAGGGAGAGGAAATCAGTTCGTTTGGTGGACACATACAAGGACCTAATTAGTAAGCTACTTAGCAGGAATGCTCGGATCATCGTTTCAGGGGTGCTCCCCGTTATGGGTGGTGGGAATGAGAGGAACTCACGGATTATGGCACTAAACGAGGAGCTGGAAGAGCACTGCAAAGACTTGGGAGTACATTTCATTGACCACTGGGATTCATTCTGGGGACAAGGAGAGTTGTATGGGCGAGACGGATTGCATTTAAGTAGGATGGGTACAGACCTGCTGGGCCAAAAAATTCTACAGGTGGCTGGGCCTTTTTTGGAGAAAAGGGGGGTAGGGGACCACAGCCGATAACCCAGAGGGGCACCAATGCTGGGAACATAGGAAGAACAACAAACATGCACAATACAGGGACATACCAGGCTTATAATAATGTGCCAGTGATGACAAAAAAACAAAGATTCATTAAGTTTGGGTACTGCAACATCCAGGGTCTGCACAAGAAAGTAAGCGAAATATCAACAATGATGGACGAAGGAGACTTCGATATAATGGGTCTAAGTGAGACGTGGATACGACGGGATGAGCGGGTTGATCAGATAAAGGGTTGCGTGTGGATAGGAGCTGGGCGAACTGAGGGTCAGAAACGGGGTGGGGGTGTTGGCATCTACGCTAAAGAGGAATTACAGCCCTCATTGATTACAGATCTCACAGAAGCAAGGACTCAGATTCCAGTATCCAACGAAATAGTATGGGCAAAAATCAAGTTAGGAAGCAGGAGTGTTGCCGTTGGTGTTGTATACTTAGCAGTGGAGGGAAGTAAGCCCGAGTGGAATGATTCAATATATACAACTCTTAGATCGAATATCACAGAGCTTGGTAGCAGAGGGTTCAGTATTGTCCTAATGGGGGACTTCAATGGGCACATCGGGGATAAGGAGGAGGGCATACAGGGAGGTGATAGGAAAATTAACACGAATGGGAGGAAGATGTTGGACCTATCAAAAGAGCTTGGTTTAAAGATCCTGAACAGGGATGCGAAATGTAAGGGTAAATGGACCTGGGAGAGGAACGATAAGAAAACAATAATTGATTATATACTCACTGACATTGGCGTATGGAGGGAGGTTATAGATGTAGAAATAGATGACGAGGGAAAAAATGACTTGGGTAGTGATCACAACCTGATAACAGTTAAGATTATGGGCAAAAAGACGAATAGAGACAGAAATACCTTCAAGGAAGTTTGGGGACTAAAACAAGGAGCCGACTGGAAGCAGTTTCGGGAAAAACTAAAACCAAATCTTGATTGTATACCTAGGGATGCAAATGTCCAGAGTATTTCAGATGGCATAGTAAATAGCCTAACAGAGGCAGGGAAGGAGTGTATAGGAAGGGTGAGGGTCCCAACGAGAGAGCTTGGATACAGGGTTAACGAGGGACTGAAAAAGGCTATAAAAGAAAGGAAGGTAAAATGCGCTGCTTACAGAAGAAGTAGGAAGCTTAAAGGGGTGGATAACAATGACACGAGACTAATGAAAGGAGAATATGAACTGGCACGGAAAAAGGTGAATGAGATAAAGAATAATAATAGGAAGGAGCGCAATTGCAGTCTTGCCAGAACAATAAAGAAAACGGGGGGTTCGAGCTCAAACGTATTTTGGAACTGGGTAAATAAACGGGGGAAAAGTAGTGTACAGAGTATCAAAGTGGATGGGGAAAGTACAGAAGATAAAGGCCGTATCGCTTCAGAGTTAGTCAAGCACTGGGAAAAGATAAACGATAGGCGATGGGGCAGTGGGTCCCCACCAAAAAGAAATACACTGGTGGAGGAGAACCTATCCAATCGTGTTTGTAGCGAAATAACGGCAGAAGAAGTGCGGAACGTGGTCTCGAAATTAAAAAATGGTAAAGCGGGAGGGACTGGTGAAATTCCGAACGAATTCCTCAAAAATGGAGGGGAGGCACTTATTGAAGTCCTGACAAACCTTTTCAACCTGGCTCTGCGAAAGCAAGAGGTCCCCAGAGAGTGGAGGGAAAGTAAGGTGTCGTTCATACACAAAAAGGGGGATAAGGAAGTTCTAGATAACTATAGGGGGATATCAGTTAGTAGTAACATCGGAAAAGTATTCTGTAAGGTCATATACGATAGACTAGAGGAAGTTATTGAAGAGAAAGGTTTTTTAGGAGAAATTCAAAATGGTTTCAGGAAAGGACGAAGAGTCACTGATCACCTATTTACACTCACCCAACTGATAGAATCAACAAAGGCTGAAAAGAAAAAGATGTTTCTGGCATTTCTAGATGTGAAAAAAGCGTACGACCGAGTGTGGAGGGAAGGTATGTGGCGAAAGCTCGAGGGCATCGGACTGGGGGGTGACTTTGTGGGAATCATGAAAGCACTGTATACAGATGTGCAAAGCCAACTCAGTCTAGGAAGTATCACTACAAAACGAGTCCCTATGGATATAGGCCTCAAGCAGGGGTGTATCTTTTCACCGATTTTGTTTGCATTGTATGTTAAAGATTTAGGGGACGAACTAATTCAGAGTGCGGAGGGGGTAAATGTTGGAGACATAAAGATACCAGGCTTATTCTTTGCGGACGACATGGTGTTAATGTCTAGAAATGAACAGGGGCTAGAGAAACTGCTGGAAATTGTTGGTAGATATGGGAACACTTGGTGGCTCGAACTAAATGAAAATAAAAGCAAGGTAATACCCGTTGGACGCAAGGTAGATATGACGAAGAGATGGAGAGTGGGGGAGTTCTCAATCCCCGAAGGGGAAAGCAAACAAATCACTGTAGGAGAAACGGGAGAGTATGAGTATCTAGGGTTAAGCATAAATATAACGGGAAGAGGGGTGTACAGAAATTACTCAGCCAAACTGATTCTGAAGGGGAAACGAATTCTGAACCAACTAAAACTTTTAGGGAAAAATAGTTTCAACAAGGTCTTTGTGGGGAAAACACTGTGGGAGAGGGTGGGTTTACCAAGTATAACGTATGGCACGGACGTGATTCCATTAAACCAAACCGTTATTAAGAAGTTGGAAAGTACTCAGAATGATGCCGGCAGATGGATAACAGGGTCGAGTAATGCTGCAGCTTTGGAAGCAGTAAGGGGGGAGCTTGGATGGATGAAAATCAAGGACAGGGTAGATTTGGGAAAACTGTGTTACTTTAACTACTTGAGAAACCTGCCTGACAACCGGTGGTGCAAATTGATGCTCGATACCATTTGGAATTCTAATATAGAAACGGGGTGGTCAAAACATGTGAGGGAACTAATTGACAATTACTCTATAGAGGTCACAAACATAGAAGTAGGAATGAAAGAAGGCAAAAGGTTTGTCAAAGAGAGAGTCATGGAAGATTGCAATCGAAACTGGCGAGTAGGGGTTAGCGTGAAAAGATCACTACAGGGGTTACAATATAAAGAAAAGCCAGCTTTTGAGAAGTACCTAGATGGCACCTTTGGAGGGTCACTGCTGTTCAAACTGAGATCAAGATCACTGGAGCTTCGGGGAAAAATTGGGAGAGATGGGGAAAAGGGATGCCAAATGTGCCACTCTGGAGTAGTGGAGACCCTGGAACATTTTCTCTTGGAATGCCCACAGTATATACCTCATAGAATAAAATTTACTGGAAGAATAATGCAGAAGTGGGGTGAAGAAACAAAGGATAGATGGCTGAAGGGGGACACGAGGGAGAGGGTAGGAATGCTTATTGAAGAAATTGAAAAAGAGGACGTGAGGGACACTATTAAGCAGTTTATATCTGAATGCTGGGAGGAGAGGAGGGGAAGAGGGGGTGGGGTGCAGGGGGAATGATGGCCTTCTCTTATGAGGACCGCGACAAATCAGCGGCTGGCCAAAGAGTTATTATTATTATTATTAATGGATGGAATTCACGGAATTATTTTTAGTTGATCGATAAAAATGCTCATAGTTGTGTCGTAAATATAGTTATTTCCTTCAATAAAAGCAACCATGCTTTTCAAGTCGTCATGATCAGTATACAAATATATATTGGAGAACACCTGCTGCCACCTTTCCGCAACCCAAACAAGACTTTGTAATTCCCCTTTATAATTCTTGTTCTGGACATTTTGACGGTTTGAAAACCGAACTATAGTTCCTTTCAGAGGAGAAATGTACAGTTGTGCATTCATTGTTCATACAATTCATTTTATGAAACACAATCTTGACTGGACAGCAGGTGTCTGGATGTCTAGTCGGTAATACGAAAATGTTTAGTCTTCAATTCCGTAAAAATAAATGTAGGTGTAAACGAGTTAGAAACAATAGACTTGGCTGGCCCATAGGAAATGGGAGTCTGAAATATCTGAAGGTTAAAAAAAATGAGGCAATTACCGAAAAGTGCTGTCTGACTGAAATAAAACGTTGCTTCACAGCCTGTTTTCATTTACAGGTCTTTATCGCAAGGCGGTACACAGTCACAAATATTATGGTAAGAAGATTACTAAATCGTCTCAACGTAAGTATCCGGACTATTTTGTCCCTGTATTCTGATAGAATTGGAGCATTTTCATTTCGTAGTGGCACTAGCTGGATATTCATGTGTGGAGTTTCACTCACAATCAGCTTTGGTCCGTAAGGGCACGATGGCGCCGTGTACTAAGGCGTACTGCACGTCGATGGTGCACATGTCTTCAACCGCTGTAACCCTACTTGAGCGGAGCTTGAAACAGAGCTAGAATGTTGAGCTGACAGTTTCTGGTTGATGCTCGGTGGTTCTCCGTGGGTACTCCGGCTTCCTCCACCGTAAAACTTTCACAATCACGATTAGCCATTGTGCATAAATATGTGACCTTAAACACCAATAAATAAATAAATATATTTACTGCTACACAATTGGAACAAATACTGAACAACTATACAGACACAAAAAATAGTATTCTGTGGATGGGTTTAAAGTAAGTTATTATCATTTACCACATAAATATATATTCTTTCCTGCGGTTTATGTTTATATTTTTAATTTTGCCATTACGAAAAGAAAAGATGATAAGCCTGAACCCATGCCATCGTTTTTAGATCATACTGTTTTTGTTCATGTACTTAGTTTTTTTATCTGAGTTGTACAAAATATTCAATTCAGTCGGTCAATATGGCTACAGTTCTGAAAACCTCTCTGCTGTGTTTCCTGTCAATAAGACTTAAAAGACAGGGGATTATATAAAACCTCTGATCAGATCACAACAACTGATGAAATAAAATTGTTTAAAAACGCTTATTTGTACTAAAATTAGTTAAATGGGTAAGCTTTTAATGGATATGGTTTCTTCTGTTAAAAATGTCAAAATAAAGGTATATGAAATACGTGTATCGATGCCAAAGTGTTGTGTTGAAGCACACGCAGTGGAATCACAGTTTATTATGAATGATAAGTTGATGCTTTACCTTTTTATCACAGACTGAATTAAGTATCCTTTTCTTACTGACCCAAGAACAAATGAAACAACATTTTCTGTGTTTTTCTTTTCAATTATCAAAGTGTTAAGACACCGAAAAAATGAAACTCAACGTCAATCGAAAACTGATATTGTGCTAGAAAGCATAAACAATACAAGCGAAGTGTAATACAGACGGACTTTTATGTTCGAAAAATAGGTCCATTGCATGACACTCTATCCCTCAGGTCCTCCACTTTAGCCCCCGGAAAGCACAGAACTGTTCTATTTTTACTGTCCGGACCACAGACAACCTTGTCGATCCCCCGAACTATGCTACTTCCCGCAACCACCAACTTACTTTTGGCCCTCGCCCTATTTATCTCCTCTAGTCTCCTATTGTTTACAGCGTCCTCTTCCTCTCCAACAGCCCCACTCGGAATCAATATCGGTATCGGTATCTTTGACCTAGGATTACTCCTATCCTTGTCCCTCCGTCTCTTTCCAGGCCCTGAACTACCTGGACTACTCCCCTGGTCTTCCCCCGGATCCCTCCTCCTTTTTCCTGGCCTAGACCCCAAGCTACTACCTGTTGCAACTACCTCCATCTCCTCCTCTGTCTCTTCCGAATCGAGCACATCAAATCTGTTTCTGGTGCTGCACTCCCCACTGCCTTTGGACTTTACACCCCTATCTACCTGCTTCTCTGGCCCCCCTTTCCTACCACTTTTGGTAGTCCATGCCAAACGTTTTACAGCATTGCTCCGGCCTGGGCCCCCCTCATCTGTCCTACGTACTTTTCTAGCAGCCCCCACCTCATCACCTACCTCATTCACATCAAAGGTTCTACCCCCATGTTTCCTCTTGGAACCACCGACAACCTTCCATCCTTCTCGGAAAGCCACTTTCACAGGCGTAACTCCAGACAGCCCCGCCCTACCAAGTTTTCCCTTCAGCTCAGCAATCTCCCCCTCAAACTTAACAATTGTCTCAAGTAGGCAGAGGATTTCCTGACAGTTTGCACATACCTCTCCATATCCCATCGAGCGACAGTCTCCATACATCATAGAACACTGTTTACAAACTTCAAGCCCAATATCGCCATCGGTGGCCCCACTAACCCGGCTCTGACCGACACCCCCAGTGACCCCAGTGACCTCTGTCTGCACACCAATACTTACCCCGTTGGCACCGTTGACCTGGACCGCGATATTACACGTATTTACCTCCATACTTACCTCCGTCTGAACAGACTTGCTCGCCATCATGAAGACAAAATTACGCGATCGGACAGGGAAAATTGTAAATACGCGACAAAAGGCAACACGACGAACCGTTCGACAACTTAGCGCTCACAGTTTTATTTAAGACCTCCTAACTTTGTCTCAGTTACTATACTAAACTAACTCCCCACAAAGTTGAATAAAATAACCTGAAAATGAAATATATATGATTAGTAAACAATAAAAATACTTAATTTCGATTCGTAACCAAGGAGACTTCTTCTGTATACTTCAAGACTTTGTAATTCCCCTTTATAATTCTTGTTCTGGACATTTTGACGGTTTGAAAACCGAACTATAGTTCCTTTCAGAGGAGAAATGTACAGTTGTGCATTCATTGTTCATACAATTCATTTTATGAAACACAATCTTGACTGGACAGCAGGTGTCATTGGTTGAAACTAGTTGGAGCGGTGTCTGGATGTCGAGTTGGTAATACGAAAATGTTTAGTCTTCAATTCCGTAAAAATAAATGCAGGTGTAAAAGGGTTAGAAACAATAAACATGACTGGCCCATATCAAAAGGCAGTCTGAAATATTTGAAGGTTAGAAAAAAATGAGACATTTACTGAAGAGTGCTGTCTGACAGAAAAAAATTGTTTCATGGCATGTTTTCCGTTACAGGTGGATATCGCAAAATTGTACACAGACACAAATATTATGCTAAGAAGATTACTAAATCGTCTCATCGTAAGTATCCAAGCTATTTTGTCCCTGTATTCTGACAGAATTCGAGCATTTTCATTTCGTAGTGGCACTAGCTGGATATTCATGTGTGGAGGCTCACTCACAATCAATTTTGGGGTCCTCACAAATACAGGCCAATTCTAAAATAAATAACACGCCAATAATAGAAATGTCAATTGTGTATTTGTAACGACTCAAAAGGTAATTGGCGGTCCATATAAAAAAGTAATATCGTACTTTTTGTAAACAATGATGATCACTAGACTGTAATATTTTCGAAGCACATTCCAACTTTCTGCTCTCTAACAAAGATTTAATACAGTCTTAGCTTTCAGCTCCAACTGGGAGTTTTAAGAGTGGGTGGTGATATGTATCTATAATACACGTAATCTTATTTCCCACACAGAACTACTTACCCTCGGGAACAAGACAATCCAGAGGTACAAACACTTACCTTGCACTTGTCAGAATTGCGGACCAAAGAATGTTACTCCATCTCTATAGATTACATTTTTTAACAAAGTTAGATTTTGATAGTGTGGATTACGTTTCTGCCAGAAAAATCATGCCTTAAACCACTCTCTACAACATACAACAGGCGGTTGTATTAAACATTTATAACATCGTCCAAAGATTCAATGCTTGTTGAGGCTTCCTCTTAAGAGCATAACATTAAATTTTCTTTAACACCGATTTATGAATATGTATTACATCCTCCAAATGTAGATTCTTCACCACAAATGAGGATCACATTCCTCTAATGGGACTTCAAATTCAACCACATATGAAGTCACAACCCCTGAATCGGATCCGATAAAAGAGAATTATACAGCACATTCTCATCCTTGGCATCTCGGAAGACCTAGCATTATTTTGGATCTAACTTGTTTATTAGTTGAGCCGTGCATATAATTTATTTCAGAAAAAAGAACGTTTGCATTACCCCGTGTTCTCCTTTACAGGTAGATATCAATAGCTTGTACACAAACACAAACATTCGGGTAAGGAGATTTCTAAATATTCTCATCGTAGGTATCCATAGTATTACGTTCTTGTATTCCAATCAAACAGATTTCTGTGTCCTTGCCAAAAACATAAGAATAAAAAAGGTCGTCACAGTGTGTGTGGGTAGGGGGGAGGGTTCCCCTCCCATCACCCCGTCATCTGTCCTGCATGAAGGCAGACCAGATGGCCAAAGCTCAGCATCCGCTCTCCCTTATAGGCTGATTGATGACCCCCAGCTTCGAAAACACCTATTGGTGGATTTTTTTTCCTTTTTGTAACTCTTATGGATAACATGCTTTGGCTGCTCCCAAACTAGTGACTGTTTGTGTTCCTTTTTCTTTTTCTTTTATAAAACAGCAAACAAACCGCGGTTTCGGTATTGCTATAAATATGCCTACGTCTCTAAGCAAAACACAGAGCAGAATTCTTGTAGTTATGCACAATTCCTAGTCATCTTCCAGTTCGAGGTTCTCGGGGATCTGCACCCACTACCATACTGCCGGTGCATTCATTCAAACCAAAACAGATAATTGGTTCTTGCTTTCGATTTCGTGGATTCGTAAGCAATTATATTTATAAAGCAAATAAAGTTATTCGGGTTTCAAGGGATTTGAATAAAACTTCGTCCTTGTGCGCCTTCGCTGCTCTGAAACTTTTCGTTGACCAGTTTGACATTTTTTTCTCATTCTTTTCAACATTTTCTTTTTTTGAGACATAAAAATCTTCCTTTCGTGAAACGGAAAGCGTCATTTTTATGGTACTTTTTAGTTTTATTTCATGTATGAAACGTTGTGTATTATCACCAGGCGAGGAAGTTCAGAATAGTGCTTGAATGGGTTCAGATGCTTTAATACAGATAACTGAAACGTTTTCACCTGTTTTTGTTTATGTCAGAGATGACACTTCATAATGCATTGCCTTTGTTTTCCAACTAATGCATTGCCTTTGTTTTCCAAATATCCTTCATTATCCATGTGTTGCAGAGCTTGGGTGATATTTGTTGAAAACAGCATATACCCTTATCAACTCTTCGAAATATATCACTTCTTTGACCCAAAGGAGTGACGTCATAACTATGTGACAAATTGTGGCTGAATGGACAATTACCCTGGTTGGTCTCGTAATAACTGGCATAAATAACGCGCCGAACATTGAATCTATAAATAAATTGGTTTTGTCATGGCTGCAATATCTCAGCAAATCAATACTCGAATCTCCCATTACACAGTTGTTTGGACTGTCTTCTAGAATTTGTTTGTTACACCTCATCACTGTTATCTTTCGTTTCGTATTTGTATTTTGGTCTCTTGTTAAAGTAACCATTACACATGCCTGTGAAAGCAATTGTCTCCTTCTCTAGAGTTTACTTCCCACATATCCATTATATTTCTCAAACCATATACTTACTTTATACCATAACCACACATCGAAGAGATAAAAATACTCGGGAAACAAATTCTTCATTATTGATATTAAAGAAATGAAAAGAAAACCCAACATGTACCAGTGTGAAAAACGTGCATTTTTAAATTCTTAAAAAGAAATGGGGTAATAATTGACTATAATACATCTAAAACTATTTCCTACACAACACTACCAACCCTCAGGAATAAAGTACGCAATCATCCAGTAACTTTTAAATTGTATTAGTCGTAAACTTAGTCTGGCTAGTGTTTACTTTGCCTTAGTGTGTGTGTGGGGGGGGGGGGGGGGGGGGCTTCCAAAGGTCCATGATACCATTACCCTTTTCTGAAAAACAGAGCAAGGAATAATTTCCGTGGGTAATTCCAGAATTCATCTGACAAATCGGTTTGACTCCCTCAACATGGGGCTAGAGTATGCATGCACAAGTCCAAAATAACACTGCTTCATGATGGGCTGGTAGAGATCCCAAAAGGAGTAACTGCACCATTTCCCTGTCCCAGCTTGTACCACACTTGGTAAATGCATCACTTGAAGTTGATTGAGAGACTAAAATGTTGTTTACATGGGTGATTTCAATTTTGTACAAAATGACATTGGCAGTGCAAATATTATGTTTGCTAAATGGTGCCTTTATACTTCTTTCATAGGTGTTCTTCACAAGATACTACATAAACGTAAGCATACTGGAAAACGGATTGTTAAATTGACTCATGGTAAGTGTTTAACGCACTGTCTTTTTGAGTAGTATGACGCGTATTTCTTTTGACTTTAATTGTGTTACTCCAGATCAGTATTATATATCTGTAAGTTTACTGTAAATGAGAGTTGTCGAGCAGTACATTTGTTTATTATTTATTGGGGTTTAACGACACTTTCGACAGCCAGGGTCACGTCGTGTTGGACAGTTTTATGGGTGGAGGAATCTGCAGTACCCGGAGAGAATCACCAAGCGAACAACAGCGAGCAATTGTCAAGCTCCCCAGCATACTAACTCCACACAAGCACGGTTAGCATTGGTTGAAGACAAGTGCACCATCGACGTGCAATACTCCTAAGAACAGAACCACCGTCCCTTACGTGAGCAATGAGGGTGAAGTGTCTTGTAGAAGGAAACAACGCACTTGCCGCAGGTGGGATTCGAACAGAGGACTTCTGGGTTTGCAGCCTGCACCTCTACCAACAGGGCCGCCGCGCCCCCATCAGTACAATTATTGTTCAGTAATGAAAATAGGTTGAAGAAGACAAACAGTATTAAATATCTAGACGTTTTTCCTGCACACACGCTTTACAAGGGAGAACATTTACAATAAATGTAGTATCATGCAATGAATCTATCATTCGAACACAAAAGTCCGTCTGTATTACACTTCCCGTGTTGATAAATGAAAAGAAAAACACAGAAATGGTTGTTTCATTTGTTCTTGAGTCAGTAAGAAAAGGATACTCAATTCAATCTGTGATAAACAGCTTATATGAAATGAGTGTTTTTCTCATATAATATTTATGAAACGAGTCTAAGAATGTTCCGTTTGGGCGAGCCTCTGGCGAGCGCAAACGGAAAATATCGGACGAGTTTTAAGCAGTGCGAGACTTGGCACCACCATAAAACCGTAGTGGTCGTAGGTTTCCATCATTTAAAAAAATCTTAAACTTGCTCAGTGACAAGTTTATGCAAGGGTAAGTTATTCCATTTTTCAGTAACGTTTGGGATGAAGGAGGATTTATAATGTTGTGACCGACAAAACGGAACTCTGTGCTTTTGGCCTGAACGGAGATTAATTGTTGGAGTTATTGTCGAAATAAGTGGAGGAACTTTATTGTTGATGTAAGGCGGCAGCATATGGTGATACATTTTAAAATATTGTATCAACTTTAGCTTGCGACGTCTCACCTGCAGAATGTCCCATCGCGTTTCTGAGTATAACAGAGCTTTACTAGCACTAACGATTGCCCCCGTAATTATTCGCGCGATTTGGATGTTTTCTAAGTCTGCTGTAGTGGATGCCGACAGCTATCCGAAACAGTGTTAGCGTATTCGAGAAGCGGCCTTATGAAGGCATAAGTATATTTTTTCTAAGACATTATAATCGAGATTAAATTTGTGCGTTCGCAGCAAATCCAATAGAGGCCCGGCTTTCGAGCAGATGTGATCGATGTGATTGTTCCATTTGCATGTGTTATTTAATATCACTCCCAAGTTTTTGTGGGTTTCGACTTCGGATATTTGTCTATCGCCTAAATAGAGCGGGGAATGCGCCGAGGAGTTACGTTTGCGGGATATAAGCATAGTTTCTATTTTATAGGGATTGAACTCAACCAACCATGTTTTAGACCAATGTTCTATTGACGCTAAATCATTGTTGCTTAAGTTCAATGCCTGATCCAGATTTTCTACTACAAGGTACAGGAATGTATCGTCAGCAAAGAAGCGTATGTTACTGAGTAGCTTTTCGGTTATATCATTGATGTAGATTAAAAACAATAGGGGACCCAGGATTGACCCATGGGGAACTCCAGCGTTAATTGGTCTCCAAGCCGATACATCCGACGATATAACAACCCTCTGCGATCTATCCGAAAGGTACGATTTTAAAAATAACAGTAATTCCCCTGAAATGCCAATTCTCTCTAGCTTATGGATGCGACCCGCATGCCATACCTTATCAGAAGCTTTACGGACATCACAGAAGAGCACACAAACCTCTTTGCCATCATCAAGAGCTTGACAAAACTCATCATATATGTCAGTTAGTTGAAGAATAGTTGAATGGCCGGCTCTAAACCCTGACTGAAATTGACTAAGCACATTGTTTTCAATCATAAAATCCCACAAGTGTTTAAAATACATTTTTCAAATAGTTTACCAAGGCAACTAAGTAGTGAAAAAGGGCGATAATTAGAAACTAAATTCAAGGGTTGTTTTTTCAGAATAGGAGAGGACATTGGCTTTTTTCCACCCTCAGGGACAATAAGAACTGTTGAGTAGTATGTTAAATAGTAACGAAAGTGGTTCATAAAAGGAGGACTTACATTCTTTGAGGAGACGCGGACTGATAAGATCAGGTCCAGACGCCTTGGACACCTTAATAGTTTTCATTGCTTCATATACTTCACTGCATTGTAGGGTTATACTGTCAAGTTTATGGGGAATATGGTGTGGGAGATCTGGCAAAGGCATTTAAATCGTTACTAGAAGCGACAGAACAGACGTATTCATTAAACAGCGATGCTTTCTCGGCATTTAAATAATATAATTTGTTCAAATGATTTATTGCTGGAATGCCTGTCGTTTTATTGCCACCGATGAATGTTTTAAGGGTTTTCCACCACTGAGATGTACTTGTTTTACTACTTCCCAGAGTGGATTGTACATTGGAAAGATATGAGGCTTTGTCCTTCCTAACAGACGATGCAACTTCGTTACGTTTAAGTCGGTATTTTTTCCATGCATGAGGGAAACCAGTGCGTCTAGCTGTACGATACAAACGTTTTTTTCTGCCTTATCAGTAATCTTATTTCATTGTGAATCCATTTCGGTTGGCTCTTTCTCGATGTAATACACTTATTTGGTATATATTTGGATGCAGTGCAGAGAAGTTTGTCGGTAAGAGTAGACAGTGTGGTATCCAGGCACGTATTGTCAAGAAGAGCCCTCCAGTCTTCGTTACGGAATGCCACATTTAGTGCTTCGAAATTGCCTTGACAATGCAACCATATCCGTCTCTAGAACGTAAGGGGCAGTGATTTTGAGAATTCGACTTCTAATAAGATTTGACAGTGGTGGTGGGTCATATCTGGAATAAGAGGTTCAAGGACCTCGCAGGCCTTTACATTGACTGTGTTACTTACAACAAAAAGATCTACCAGTGAAGCTGAAGTCTCTGTAATGGGTTCACTTAAGAGTTGTATTAGATTGGAGTAAGTAATTATTTCTGAAAAACTGCATGTTGTGCGACCTATCTGATTATCATTAAAATCATCTGTAACAATTAAGTCGGCAATTGATGTGTCTCTGGCTTTTTCGATGGAGGCTGGTATAGCGCTGCATGTATCTGGACAACTTTTGGGAGGGCGATAAAATACCCCTAACAATAGCGGTCTTTTCCGTTTTGTAAATACCTCAACCCATAAAAACTCCGTGTTCGGCGTCTCAAGATCGGGACTGTTTATAAATGAGATTCCCTCTTTGATGTAAATAGCAATCCCACCACCACTTGTCGACCGATTGAATCGCAGGGGCTCTTGGAACCCATGGATTAGGTTTTAAGAAAAGGGTTCGGTACTGTTCAGCCAAGTCTCGGTGAATGCCAGAATAACGTTGGTTGAAGATTCGGGTTCGATAATGTCTATTTTGGGTTTTAAACTTTGGATATTGAGGTGGAGATTTTTTTAAACTGTTCTGGGTGTGCTTCAAATTACACGAGTTTGGTCCGGGGTTAGTTTCAATATCATCCGACAATAATAAAATCGCAGCCAAACAGAGGAAGGTCAGAATATCAGTAGGAGATGAGATTGATTTTGGGATGATGACGACCTTGTAGGCTTCGATACCATAGGTATCAATTTGGTTCAAGTGCTTTTCCCCAGCAATGGGCGTTACTTATATAAGGAAAGAAAAATTTAAAAATTTTATTTTATGTTTATTCTGACAATTTCAACAGAAGAAACCCTATCCATTAAAATCTTAAAAAAACATTTAACTAATTTCAGTGCAACCAAGCATTTCTAAACAATTTTGTTTCATCAGGTTTTTTTATAATCTCCTGTCTTTTAAGTCTTATCGGCAGGAAACACAGCAGAGAGGTTTCCAGAACTGTAGCCATATTGTACCACTGAACTGAATATTTTGTACAACTCAGATAAAACAAAACAAAGTACATGAACTAAAACAGCTTGATCTTAAAACGATGGCATGGGTTCAGGCTTATCATCCTTTATTTCGTAATGGCAAAATTAAAAACATAAAACATAAACCACAGGAAAGAATATAAATTTTGTGGTAAATGATAATCACATCATTATTTAAAAAAAACACAAAATTTTTTTTTTCGTGTCTGTTTGGTTGTTTACTATTTGTTCTAATTGTGTAGCAGTAAATATATTTATTTATTGGTGTTTAAGGCCACATACTTATGCACAATGGCTAATCGTGGCCGTGACAGTTTAACGGGTGGAGGAAGCCGGAGTACCCGGGAAGAACCACCGAGCATTGACCAGCAACTGTCAGCTCCTCAACATTCGAACTCTGTTCAAGCTCCGCTTAAGTAGGGTTACAGCGGTTGATGACATATGAACTGGCGACGTGCAGTACGCCTTAGTACACGGCGCCACACCGTCCCGTAGGCAACCGGGATAATGTGCCTTGCCAAAGGACACAACGCGGGTCGTCCCAGACGGGGATCAAACTTGGGACCTCTAGCATAGAAGAAGTCCAACAGTCTACCACTGAGTCTTCGCGCTCCTTTGTGCAGCAGTAAATAAGTATGACGTAGTTAGTAGGGCTGTGTATATTTATTTGTACTTAAAGCCCATTTTTTTTCTAATTTACTGAATTAAAACCAATTTTCCAAACTAAAAATCCTTACACTCACAAGGGCGAGCCATGCATTTTTCGCAACTCGATCTCAGTATGTCAAAATGAGGTGTGCCTGAGAGAAGAATGCTGAGGTTAAAAGGTAGATCTAAATATACGGATTGCTAAGAAAAAAATATTTGGAGATCCATATTTTGCACAAACGGTAACAAATAATGTAAAGAACTGTAAGGAAAAAGAAACTTAATTGCTGTTAACAGACAGAATACTGATCACTCGGATAACATTTATTACGGTTTTCGACTCAACGGCAGAATATTTTGTTGAAAATTGTTAGTGCAGTTTTAATTAATACATGACGCATGTAAGACATATTGAATGTTGTTTTAGTGAAGAGAAACCAACTTCAAATAAAAATTGTACAGACAGAAAATCTGTAGCATCTAACTTTATTTGTGTTTTAGGAATGGATGGATTTAACGGAATTATTTTTAGTTGATCGATAAAAATGCTCATAGTTTTGACGTTTATATAATCATTTCCTTCAATAAAAGCAACTCTGCTTTTCAAGTAGTCATGATCGGTATATGAATATATAATGGAGAGCACCTGCTGTCACCTTTCTTCTTACCCAAACACGACTTGTAATTCCCCTTTATAATCCTTGTTCTGGACCTTTTGACAGTTTAAAAAACGAGCAATCGCTCCTTTCAGAGGAGAAATGAACAGTTGTGCATTCATTGTTCATACATTTCATTTATGGAAACCCAATCTTATCCTGACTGGACAGCAGGTGTCATTGGTTGAAACTAGTTGGAGCGGTGTCTGGATGTCTCGTCGGTAATACGAAAATGTTTAGTCTTCAATTCCGTATAAATAAATGTAGGTGTAAACGAGTTAGAAACAATAGACTTGGCTGGCCCATAGGAAATGGGAGTCTGAAATATCTGAAGGTTAAAAAAAATGAGGCAATTACCGAAAAGTGCTGTCTGACTGAAATAAAACGTTGCTTCACAGCCTGTTTTCATTTACAGGTCTTTATCGCAAGGCGGTACACAGTCACAAATATTATGGTAAGAAGATTACTAAATCGTCTCAACGTAAGTATCCGGACTATTTTGTCCCTGTATTCTGATAGAATTGGAGCATTTTCATTTCGTAGTGGCACTAGCTGGATATTCATGTGTGAAGTTTCACTCACAATCAGCTTTGGGGTCCTCACAAATACAGGCCACTTCTAAAATAAATAACACGCCAATAATAGAAATGTCAATTGTGTATTTGTAATGACTCAAAAGGTAATTGGCGGTCCATATAAAAAAGTCATATCAATATGTATACTCTTCGTAAACAAAGATGTATCATCAGTAGACTGTAATATTTTAGGTGGATTATATCAACTTTCAGCTCTCTAACAAAGATTTAGTACAGTCTTAACTCTCAGCTCCAACTGGGTGTTTTAATAGTGGGTGGTGATATGTATCTTTAATACACGTAACCTTATTTCCCACACAAAACTACTTACCCTAGGGAACAAGACAATCCTGATGTACAAACACTTACCTTGCACTTGTCAGATTTGCGGACCAAAGGATGTTACTCCATCTCTACAGATTACTTTTTAGAACAAAGTTAGATTATGGTTGTGTGGATTACGTTTCTGCCAGAAAATCATGCCTTAAACCACTCTCTACAACATACAACAGGAAGCTGTATTAAACATTTATAACACCGTCCATAGATTCAATGCTTGTTGAGGCTTCCTCTTAAGAGCATAACATTAACTTTTCTTTACCACACTTCTCCAAACTGCCAGCAAACACATGAGCACCGATTTATGAATATGTATTACATCCTCCAAATGTAGATTCTTCACCACAAATGATAATAATATTCCTCTAATGGAAATTCAAAGTAAACCACATATGAAGTCACAACCCCTGAATCGGATCCGATAAAAGAGAATTGTAAACCACATACTCGTCCTTGGCATTTCGGAAGACATAGCATTATTTTGGATCTAACTTGTTTATTAGTTGAGCCGTGCATATAATTTTTTTCAGAAAATAGAACGTTTGCATTACCCGTGTTCTCCTTTACAGGTAGATATCAAAAGCTTGTACACAAACACAAAATAAATTTCTAAGTATTCTCATCTTAAGTATCCATATTATTACGTTCTTCTATTCTAATCAAGCGGATTTATGTGTCCTCACCACAAAACACAATAAAAAGGGTCGTAACAGCGTGTGTGTGTGGGGGGGGGGGGGGGGTCCCTCCCATCACTCCGCCATCTGTTCTGCATGAAGGCAGACCAGATGGCCAATGCTCAGCATCCACTCTTCCTTATAGGCTGATGGATGACTCCCAGCTTCAAAAACACATATTTTTCCTTTTTGTAACCACTATGGATAACATGCTTTGGCTGCTCCCAAACCAGTGACTGTTTGGGTTCATTTCTCTTTCTCTTTTATAAAACAACCAACAAATCGCGGTTTCAGTATTGCTATAAATATTCCCACGTCTCTAAGCAAACACAAATCAGAATTCTTGTAGTTTAGTTTAAACATATTTTATTTGTCAAAATAAACAAATAGGATTGGACAACAAGTGCTCAACACTTAAAACACGTCCTCTCCTTTGTATACGATTAACAAGTAAATGCAGCATTTTTTTTTTCAATATAAACACATCATAATAAACAAAACGCTATTCAAGATTGCAATGGTGTTAATATGGTAGATATTCAGCGAAAGAAAAGAGAAGGAAGAAAAGAGGGGGACTGATACCTTGTACGCATCAAACAAATATCAAATATCAAACATCAAACTGTCTCCAGCCAACTCACCAGGCCGCATTGCTCCAGAAAATCCCCATCACTGCAAGGTGCATGCAGTGTTTTGTCATCACATATAAAGAAGGTAAGTTACGTCTGGCGATATATCGTCATCTGACAACCACAATGCTCTCTCTTCCACCGGAAGATAGAACCCCATGGTTCTCACGTGACAATAGTATATTCGTGACATTAATATATATGATCAGATCCAACGTGTGCAGCTATCTCATAAACACGGTACGGGTAAGTCAAGATCTCCTCCAATCGTATTTATCACCTTACCCATCAAGAAAGGCAGAGGGAATTTGCAACTAAACCTCTCGAATAACTGCCCCTTTTCCATCCTCTGTACCAAACACACAGCTCATGATTCCCCATTGGAACGAGCTGAGCGAGCTCGCTCCAATTAGGAGACGCAAGCTATATTTAGAGGTTAAAAAAGAGAAATTAGTGATTATATGAAAAGCGCTGGCAGATTTAGACCACTACTTCCGGCAAAGGCTTGATCAAGCCAGTCACTGTAAGCGACCTGCACACCACTCAATGGCTACCAGAGCAATTTTTCCAAAGATGCGGCACTGTCCACCATAGTAGACTAGCACTACATTACATTATTTTCCGGGGGCCTGGAAACATAGAACTAACTACCTCCTGAATGAATATTCTCAAAGGTATTGAATCGATTGGTTGCTTTGATATACTTTTGTATTACTCGAAATAGATGGTCATTTGCAGATGGTGACATGTTAGGGATACCGTAGAGGATATCCGTAACAGAATTAATTGTGATGTTGGCCAGGTCCTGTTGTAGTATTAATCTTTCATTGGTATACCTTGGGCAGACAAAAAAAGTAGTGTGATGCGTCTTCTAGGCCGTGGCCACACGAGCAGTTTGCTGTGTCGTGAATATAATTTTGAAATTTGTCAAAATTTAAATCACTGCATGCATTACGTAGTCTGCAATGCAGTATGTTCATCTCTCTTGAACCGATTCCAAAATACGATGGTGGCCTACATACCTCGCTTTTGAAATAGGTAGTAAATTCACATAAAGATTCCAGGTTCTTTATATCCATAGGAAGGGAGTTCCACTCTGAGATACAAGATGGGATGAAAGAATTTTTGAATAATTCAGTGTGCATCAGAGGAATTTTGAAATTCGAACGAGCACGTGTGTTATATGGCGAGTAGTCTTGGAATGCCTGGGGCAATAGTTCCAGGAGGTATTTTGGGGCATCCCCATGAAAAATTTTGAAGAAGGTCACCATCTTATGCAATTTTCGTCGTTGTTCTAGGGTTTCCCAGCCGAGTTCGAAAAGTACTCTCGAAGATGGTACCGACCTATTGAGTCCAGTTATTATCCTCCCGGCTTCCGTGTGTATTTTATCTAGTCTAGAAAGTAAGTAATCGGGGGCTCCGGCCCATACTACGTCTGCGTACTCTATTATTGGAAGTATAAAAGACTTGTACATTATTTCTAGAGTTTTTCTGCTCAGTGTAAATTTAAGTCTTCTCAACTGGGAAAGCCTAGAGTTAGCTTTCTTGCATATGTTGGAAATATGTGTTTTCCAGTTCAAGTCAGCTTGTAATGTTAGTCCGAGGTGTGTGTGTTCAGTTGTGAGATCCAGAAGTGTCCCCCCAAATCTCACACCTGGACTCACGGCTACTGCTTTCCTGGTAAATAGCATAACCTTGGTTTTTGACGGGTTAAAGTTTACGAGCCACTGCTGAGCCCATTCTAATACAACATTAAGTTCAAGGTTAATATCTATACTGAGCTGATCAAGATCAGAATTGTTTTTTGTTATACATGGGTCATCTGCGAATAGCCTACACGAACCTGCAGAGGACATATATTCAGAAATGTCATTTTTGTAAATCAAAAAGAGTAGCGGTCCCAGCACTGATCCCTGCGGTACTCCACACTTAACGGGGAGATAGTCAGAATAAGCAGAATTTATTATTACTCGTTGTTGACGTTTTTTCAGGTAGCTTTCGAACCATTCCAGGATGGATCCTGTAATACCATATTGCCTCAATTTAAAAATAAGCCCCTTATGCCAGACTCTACCAAATGCTTTTGATATGTCACAAAAAACCTTTAGTGAGAAGAGACGGTTGTCATAGGCTAAACATAAGTTGTGGTAGATTTCTAGTAGCTGGAATAGGGTACTGTGTTTCGGTAGGAAGCCAGATTGGTATTTAAAGAACAGATTATTGTTGTGAAAGTGGTCGAATACTTTCTTGAAGACAACCTTTTCCATCACTTTACTCACACAACTACGAAGAGAAACGGGCCTATAGTTGTTAGGGTCGTGGGTGTTGCCTTTCTTGAAGATTGGTATAACTGTCGCCAGCTTCCAGTCTGATGGATACGTGCGAGAAGTAAGTGACTGCTGGAATAATAATAGGAGTGGCTTGCATAAAGTTTGCCGTGTCTCCTTCAGCATTCGATTACTGATGCCGTCATGGCCGGCTGCTTTATTGATTTCTAGCGAGCACAGTATCTCGTAGATGTCTGCTTCCGTAACATTAATTTCGGAAAGAATTTCTTGGCTCTTGGAACGGAACATGGGCAGGTCATGTCCTTCGTCGAGGATTTCGCTATTTTTCAGAAAATTTGTATTAAGCAAGTTAGCCATTTGTTGATCATTGGATATAGTTACCAAATTTCCAGCGTCAGTCACAGTTTCAAGGTGCTGAACTTGAGACTTACTATCAAAATTACATAATAGTTGTTTAACGGTATGCCAAAACGTTTTCGGGTCGTGATTTATAGAGAGAGAAGTGTCTAATTTAGAGAAGTACGTAGATTTAGCCTTTTTCTTCATATTATTTACCTTATTACGGATATGTTTATATTGTTCAAAAGTAGTGGAATTATTACTTTTTAGGGCTCGTTGCCTTAAGCGGTCTCTCTTCCGAATTTCCCGACGCTGTGCAGAATCGAACCATGGCTTATCAGAAGGACGAACAGTAATATCGTAGCACGGTATACATTCTTTTGCAATTTCAAGAAACCGTGTCAGAAAGTTGTGAAGTGAAGTGTCTAGGCTGTTGTTACTATTGATGATTGTTTGCCACTCTGTCTGGGATATAAAATTATTCATTTTAAGAAAGTTG
This sequence comes from Pictodentalium vernedei, assembly GCA_031216915.1. NCBI lineage: Eukaryota > Metazoa > Mollusca > Scaphopoda > Dentaliida > Dentaliidae > Pictodentalium > Pictodentalium vernedei. Next base: position 348,917,447 of record CM062295.1, on the reverse strand, counting down.
GCTTTGTTATAATTCCAGACCTGTCTTGTCGTTGATTTCTGTTTTGTAATACCAGTCTGAATTGTCATGGAAACTGCCTTGTGGTCGGAGACCCCGAGGTCCAGTACATCACTGTTCAAGACTTTGACATTATCACTGACTATCATTGGGTCAAGTAAAGTGCTTGAGTGAGAAGTGGTCCGCGTCGGTTCGGTTATGGTGTTTCTTAAGTTAAATGTATCAATAACCTCGTTGAGTGCACTTGATGGATCGAGAAGATCGCTATTCAAGTCGCCAGTAATTACCAGTGATGGGTTAGTACAAAATGAGTCCTCGATTGCGCGTTCAAGTTTCATCCAGTAGCCCTCGGTAGAAAACTGAATTGAGCGATAAGCTACGCATAACATAAGTTTCATTTCGGTTGTGATTTCGAACCAAAACATCGATTGATCAAACTCTAACCGAGGCATTCGATTAAATTTGACTTGTTTAGAAAAATAAACTGCCACCCCTCCCCCCCCCCCCCCCCCCCACCGCGTTGGTTGCGGTCTTTTCTCACTGGCGGAGAAAAGCCAGGGATCAACACGTTGTCGGAGCTAAAACTGGGATCCAGGTGAGTTTCGGTGAAACAGATTACATCAGCATCATCAACATCATCAACTATTAAACTTAGTTTGTTTCTAATACTTCGAATATTATAGTGAATAACAGAGAGCGTTGCTATCTGGGTTGGGTTTGGGGGACCTGGGTTAACTTCTATGTCACCTGATATAAACAGAACACAGAAGATAATACCCGCAAGCAACCTCAGAAGGACCTCGATTTTCGGTATATTGTAGAATAACTTTTTAGCAGGATGTTTTTTAACAGTGAGCCTACTCTTGAATGCAAGAACGTTGCAGTGATATCCAACAGCCGCTCTGTACTGCTCTATACTGATCGCCATAGTTGTGTCAGCAGTTATTTGAAGAGTGAGGTGGCAGAGCAGCTAGAATTTGGGGTACGGCGGAAACTCTACGAATGGCGACTAGCGAGAGACAGTCAGGTGACATGGTGTTATGTGGTGACATGATATCAACGAAATGAGGGAACAGGGAAAAGCTGTAGAAACAGACAATCAAATAAAACGTATTTACAAAAACTACCATAAAACACCACATTATGGCGTGTGAAACGAACCTGAGGATATCGGCTAAGTGAAAAGTATTACAGAAGTTCGTTTATCACCGAGTTGCCCAGTTTGGGCACCAGTTTCAACTGCTGTTTTACCTACAATGCCATTTAGTAAGGTGAGAGCACGGAACTTCGTGCTTTCCAATACAGTACGTGGACATTGTCCCACAACAAAATCACCCCTTGGCGTTTCCACCCAGCCAATAACTGCAAATTTGTTGCAAAGCACCACGATCACAAGCAAAGCTTCAGCCAATGGACCTCAGGGCTGTGCCCGGAGGTCCACCGGCTGAGCATTGCTCGTTTTTCTGTCCATATTACATAACTAGAAAGTGACACCTCCGGTGATAACACCACACCGTCGGCGAACCAGCTACAACACATCCTCCACGAACTGTATATCGACTTTTTGTAGAACGTTTCAACAGAAATATATCAGTTAGGTGTCCAACGATAAAGCGATGATAATAGCATAGAGCACAAAGGTGCAATTAGATGTTATCCCTGGTTGATATGCAAAATACTTATAATGTACCTCTGTATCACATTACAAAGTCCGAAAACCCGGGCTCCGGACACATAAGAAAACATAGGCTGTCTGCAGCCTGAAGCTACATAGTAAGAACTTCTAAATTAGCTTTACGTGAGAGACAGCTCATTTAATAGAATCTTCATTCACAAATATAGATCAGGGGACAAGATCCAGTCTTGCAACGCCCGGTTGGAAAGAGCTAAGCTTAATTTCCAACCAGGCGTCACAAGACTGGGAGCTGTCAATTGTTTTTCTGCAAAATAAATTTTGTCTCCGGAGTGCATAGAGCACAAAGGGGCAAGAAGATGTTATCCCTGGTTGATATGTAAAATACTTGTAATATACCTCCGTATTACATTACAAAGTCTGAAAACCCGGGCTCCGGATACATTAGAAAACATAGGCTGTCAGCAGCCTGGAGCTACATAGTAAGAACTTCTAAATTAGCTTTACGTCAGAGATAGCTCATTTAATAGAATCCTCATTCAAAAATATAGATCAGAGGACAAGATCCAGTCCTGCAACGCCCGGTTGGAAAGAGCTAAGCTTAATTTCCAACCAGGCGTCACAAGACTGGATGCTGTCAATTGTTTTTCTGCAAAATAAATTTTGTCTCCGGACTGCATAGAGCACAAAGGGGCAAGAAGATGTTATCCCTGGTTGGTATGTAAAATACTTGTAATATACCTCCGTATTACATTACTAAGTCTGAAAACCCGGGCTCCGGATACATTAGAAAACATAGGCTGTCAGCAGCCTGGAGCTACATAGTAAGAACTTCTAAATTAGCTTTACGTCAGAGATACCTCATTTAATAGAATCCTCATTCAAAAATATAGATCAGGGGACAAGAGCCAGTCTTGCAACGCCCGGTTGGAAAGAGCTAAGCTTAATTTCCAACCAGGCGTCACAAGACTGAATGCTGTCAATTGTTTTTCTGCAAAATAAATTTTGTCTCCGGATTGTGTTTTTTTTATGAAAATTAGGAACGAAAATAACAGGTGGGATTCAGACTTGAAATGCCCTGCTGGAAATCACAACAGGTGATTTCCATCCACGCATCACATGAATCGATTAAAATGCAAAATATGTAAATATGCCTTACCACCTACGGGCGAACCGACACCAACTCTCGTTCGACAATGAAAAGTTCGGGTTCGGTGCTCTTTCTTAACAAGCAGATATCTTGAATGAAGGAGAGTTTATTTATGTGTATTTATGTGTATTTGAATTCAGATTTGCAAGAGTAATATGACAACGCCAAGCCAGGATAATATAAGGCACCCAAGGGGTACATTTCCCTCTCGACAAAAAAATCACCTTTTTGGTCAAAGCTAAAGGATCACAAGAGACCACTTACTGGTGGGCTACCGAATTAGGACGGTGATCCATCAGCTGAAAACCCTCTGGCAGTTCTCATTCTTGTAGTTATGCACAATTCCTAGTCATCTTCCAGTTCGAGGTTCTCGGAGATGTATACCCACTATCCTACTGCCGGTGCGTGCATTAAAACCAAAAAGGGAGATGACGCATATAAGCTTTGAGCTTTTTGTCAAATCCCTCTATTTTTCTGTTACTCTACATGGTTGAACAAATGTTATATAAGATATCTCATCCTACTTCGTTACTTTTTGTAAACATTTTGTTACATGTGACATTCTTAAAGAATAAAATATTGTTTAAACCAAAATCAAAAAAGATTGTTGGTTCTTGCTTCCGACTTTCGTGGATTCGTAAGCAAATAAAGTTATAAAGCAAATAAAGTTATTCGGGTCGGAAGGGATTTGAACCCCAGATCGTACCTGTGCGCCTTCACCGCGCTGAAACTTTTCATTAATCAATTTGACATTTTTTTTCTCATTCTTTTCAACACTTTCGTTTTTTGAGACATAAAAATCTTCCTATCGTGATACGGAAAACGTCATTTTTATCGTACTTTTCGTTTTATTTTATGTATGAAACCTTGTATATTATCACCAGGCGAGTACGTTCAGAATAGTCCTTGGATGGGTTCAGACACTTTAATACAGATCACTGAAATGTTTTCACAGGTTTTTGGTTATGTCAGAGCTGACAATTCCTAATGCATTGCCTTTGTTCTCGAAATATCCTTCATCACCCAGGTGTTGCAGAGCTTTGGTGATATTTGTTGAATACAGCATATACCTTTATCAACTCTTCGAAATATATCACTTCTTTTACACAAAGGAGTGACGTCAAAGCTATGTGACAAATTGTAGTTGAATGGTCAGTTACCCTGGTTGGTCTCATGATAACTGGCATAAATCACGCGCTGAACATAGAATCTATAAATAAATTGGTTTTGTTATGGCTACAAAAGCTACACATTTGTTTAGACTGTCTTCTAGAATTTGTTTGTTGCACCTGATCACTGTTTTATTTCGTTTCGTATTTGTATTTTTTGTCTCTTGTTGAAGTAACCAATACACCTGTGAAAACAATTGTCTCTTTCTATAGAGTTTACTTCCTACATATCCATTATATTCCTTGAACCATATACTTACAGGATGCCATAACTACACATCGAAGAGAACAAAATGTACGGGAAACAAATATTTCATTGTTGATATTAAAAAAATGAAAAGAAAACCCAACATGTACCATTGTGAAAAATGTGCATTTTTGAATTCCTAAAAAGAAATGGGGTAATAATTAACTATAATACATCTAACACTATTTCCTACACAACACTACCAACCCTCAAGAATAAAGTACGAAATCATCCAGTAACATTTAAATTGTATTAGTCGTAAACTTAGTCTGACTAGTGTTTACTTTGCCTTAGTATGGGGTGGAGGGGGGGGGGGTGCCCCCAAAGGTTCATGAGACCATTATCAAAGACAGAGCAAGGAACATTTCCGTGAGTGGTTCCAGGATTTATCTGACAAGTCGGTCTGATTCCCTCAACATGGGGCTAGGGTATGCATGCATAAGCCCACAATAAGAACACTGCTTCATGATGGGGTGGTAGAGATCCGAAAAGGAGTAGCTGCACCACTCCCCTGTCCCAGCTTGTACAACACTTGGTAGAATACATCACTGGAAGCTTACTGAGAGACTAAAAAGTTATTTACATGGGTGATATATTTTTTTTAAAAAGATGACATTGGCGCTGCAAATATTTTGTTTGTTAACTGGTGTCTTTATACTTCTTTCACAGGTGTTTTCCACAAGATACAACATAAACGTAAGCATACTGGAAAACGGATTGTTAAATGGACTCATGGTAAGTATTTAACGCACCGTGTTTTAGAGTGGTATGATGCGTATTTCTTTTGACTTTAATTGTGTTACTCCAGACCAGTATTATATATCTGTAAGTTTACTGTAAATAGAACTGTCGATCAGTACATTTGTTTATTATTTATTGGGGTTTAACGACATTTTCGACAGCCAGAGTCACCTCGTGTCGGACAGTTTTATGAGTGGAGGAATCTGCAGTACCCGGACAGAACCACCGAGCGAGCAATTGTGAGGCTCCCCAGCTCACTAACTCCATACAAACACGGTTAGCATTTGTTGAAGACAAGTGCACCATCGACGTGCAATATTCCTAAAAACACAACGCCACCGTGCCGCCACACGTGAGCAATGAGGAATTGTGTTAGTCGTAAACTTGGTCTGATAATAATAATAATAATAACACTTCGGCCGGCCGCTGATTTGTCGCGGTTCTCGTATGAGAAGGCCTTGGTTACCCATGTTCTACCAACTGCCTCCCCCTATTCCCGCGCTTCTTCTCTCCTCCCAACACTCGGAGACGAACTGCTTGATGACATCCCTTGCCCCATTCTTCCCAATCTCTCCGATTAGTATATTAACCCTCTCCTTTGAGTCGCCCCCTAACCACATGTCCTTCATTCTCCCATCCCACTTCTCCATTATACTCCCCGTGAATCTTGTTCTTTTAGACTGGTATTTTGGGCATTCTATAAGAAAGTGTTCCAGGGTCTCCACCACGCCCACGTTACACATCTGGCACTCCTTTTCACTGTGTTTCCCAATTTTTCCCCTCAGCTCCAGGGACCGCGACCTCAGCTTGAACAACAGTGACCCCCCCCCCAAAGGTGCCATCAAGGTACTCTTCAAAACCAGGCTTCTCTTTATCACGCAGGCCACCCAAAGATCTCTTTGATTTGACCCCCCTCTCGCCAATTACGGTTACAATTCTCCATGACCCTTTCTCTGACGATCTTTTTGCCCTGGTTTGCCCCAACGTCAAGGTCCGAGATCTCCATTGAGTAGTTTTCTACTAGCTCCCTCACTTGGACCATCCACCCCGTTTTGATATTTGAGTTGAAAGTTCTCAGGAACATTACTTTACACCATCGGCTATCGGGGAGATTTACCAAATAATTAAGATAACCGAGTTTCAATAGGTCTATCCTGTCCTTGATCCTCATCCACCCAAGCTCGCCCCTGATTGCTTCTAGTGCTGCGGCATTACTCGAGCCTGTTATCCATCGGCCTGCATCGTTCTGCAGGATTTCCAAGCTCTTAACAGCTGTCTGGTTTAGGGGTACAACTTCCGTACCGTATGTTATACTTGGCAGGCCCACCATTTCCCAAATGGTTTTCCCCACGAAAACCTTTTTGAAACTGTTTCTCCCTATAAGTTTCATTTGGTTAAGGATTCGCTTCCCCTTCAGAATCAGTTTATTTGTGTGGTTTCGGTAGATGCCTCTTCCTGTGATGTTTATATTTACCCCCAGGTATTCATAGTCACTAGTCTCTCCTACACTAAGAAGTCTACTGCTACCTTCCGGAATGCAGAACTCCCCCACTCTCCACCTTCGAGTGGGGTCCACCTTGCGGCCCACGTGTATAACTTTGCTCTTGCTTTCATTAAGTTCGAGTCTCCATTTGCTCCCATATTTCCCAACAATTCCCTGCATCTTCTCTAACCCCTCTTCGCTTTCTGACACTAGCACCATATCGTCTGCAAAAAACAGCCCTGGGATCTTCAAGTCACCAACTGCAACCCCCTCGTCGCTATGCAGGAGTTCATCTCCTAAACCTTTGATGTACAATGCAAAAAGAATTGGCGAAAGGATACACCCCTGTTTTAGGCCTATCTCCATAGGCACACGTTTTGTTGTAATGTTACCCAGGCTAAGTTCACTCTGTACATCTTTATATAATGCTTTCGTAATCCCAACAAACTCGCCCCCCAAGCCCAGAGCCTCCAGCTTGCGCCACATAGCCTCCCTCCATACTCTACCGTATGCCTTTTTAACATCCAAAAAGGCCATGAACATCTTTTTCTTTTTTGCTTTCGCGGATTCTATCATTTGGGATAGCGTGAAAAGATAGTCAGTGACTCTCCTTCCCTTCCTGAAGCCATTCTGGATTTCTCCCAAAAAACCCTTCTCCTCAATCACCTCCTCTAATCTCCCATACAGGACTTTACAAAAGACTTTTCCAATGTTGCTGCTGACAGAGATGCCTCGATAGTTATCCAAGACGTCTTTTTCCCCCTTTTTGTGAATAAATGTCACTTTACTTTCCCTCCACTCTTTTGGGACCTCTTGTTTTTCTATGGCTAAATTGAATAGGGCAGTTAGGCTTTCCAAGAGTTCCTCTCCCCCTTTTTTCATAAACTCGTTAGGAATTTCGTCCACCCCTCCCGCTTTTCCATTCCTCAATTTCGAGATCACCCTTCGCACCTCCTCAGTTTTGATTTCGCTGCACACGAAGTCCGAGAGATTTTCCTCGACCTGGTTCGGACACTCCGGTGGGTTCCTCATGCCCCATCGCTTATCGTTTACCTTTTCCCAGTGCTTGACTAGTTCTAATGCGATTTGATCTCGCTCTTCTGTAACTCTGCCATCTACTTTAATGCTCTGTTGGTTATTCCCTTTGTTACGTTTGTTCACCCATTTCCTTCCAAAATACGCTCGAACTCGACCCCCCTGTCGTTCTTATCGTCCTAATAAGACTGCTATTTCGCACTCTCCGATTGTCGTCTTTAATCTTGTTTACTTTATTTCGTGCTTGTTGGTATTCTTCCTTTGCTACCATGGCCTCATTGCTTTCCACCCCCTTAGGTTTTCTACTTCTCCTGTATGCAGCACATTTAGCTTTTCTAACCTTTATGGCCCTTTTCAGTTCTTCGTTCACTCTGTACCCAAGTTCCCGTGTTGGCACCCTAATCTTTCCTACACTTTCCTTCCCTGCCTCCACTAGGCTCGCAACTATGGCGTCGGCCATCTTCTGGACACTACCCCCCTTGTGTACGGCTGCAAGCTTTGGTTTCAGCTTTTCTTCGAACTTCGCCCAGTCGGCATCCTTTTTGAGTTCCCAAATCTCCTTGAAACTTCCTTTCCTTTTCTTTAGGTTTTTGGCTCTCGTCGTCACTGTAATCAAGTTGTGATCACTATCCAACTCCATTTTGCCCTCATCATCCACTTCTACCCTTATCACCTCCCTCCAAAAATTCATATCTGTGAGAATGAAGTCAATTATTGATTTTCTGTAGTTTCTCTCCCAGGTCCATTTCTCCTTACATCTAGCGTCCCTGTTCAGAATCTTCAGACCGAGCTCATTTGTGAAGTTCAACAGCTTCCTTCCATTCCTGTTGACTTTCTTATCCCCACCCTCTATGCCTTCTTCCTTGTCACCTATGTGTACATTAAAGTCGCCCATCAGAATTATACCGAGACCCTGTTTTCTAGTTCAGTGATATTGGACCTTAGTGTTGAGTATATCGAGTCATTCTACTCGAGTTTACTTCCCTCCACCGCACAGTACACAATCCCAAGGGCAATACTTTTGTTTCTCAGACTGATCTTTACCCATCCAATTTCTTTTGACACATCAGCCGAGGTGATGATATCTTCCAGATCTGTAATCAGCGACGGTTTTAAATCCTCTTTAATGTACATGCCTACCCCTCCCCCTTTTTCTGACCTTCCGTTCGCCCTACACCTATCCACACACACCCGCTTACCTGGTCTACCCGTTCCTCGTGTCTTACCCACGCCTCGCTTAAGCCCATGACATCAAACTCCTCTGCCTCGATCAATGTAGCAATTTCACTTACTTTCCGGTGGAGACCCTGGATGTTGCTATAACCCACGTTCAGGGTACCGGGGTTCATTGGCTTCCGCCTACTGGGCCCATTGTTTTCTGGTGCTAGTCTTGGTAAACTTATTCTGTCCCCCTCACTCTTGTTCACCCCATCTATGTCCACTCTAGTTATACTTGCCTCTGACCCCCCACCCCGCTCCTCTCCAAAAAAGGCTCTGCTACCCGTAGAATTTTATCCCCTAATACCCGTTTCCCCGCCCTGCTAAGATGCAGCCCGTCACGCTCGTACATGCTCCCATTGCCCCAAAACGTGTCCCAATGGTCGATAAAGGGAATTCCCAGATCAACACAGTAGTCCTCTAACTCTTCATTTAGCGCCAAAATCCTTGAGTTCCGTTCGTCCCCACCTCCAAGGACAGGAAGGACCCCGGATACGACTACCCTTGCATTCCTACTAAGCAGTTTGCCGACTAAGCCTCTATACGACTCCACCAAAGTTACTGACCTTCTCTCCCTGATATTGTTGGTCCCCACATGGACCACCACTACCGGTTCCAGTCAAGACCCTGCCACAATGCCATCTACCCGGTCCCTGAGATCCTCCACCTTCGCCCCCGGAAAGCACAAGGCTGTTCGATTGGAACTATCAGGACCACAAACTACACTGTCAATCCCACGTGCAATGCTGCTCTCCGCTACAACTAATTTTCTTCTTCTGGCCCCAGTTCCTATATCATCTGCACCTCCTCTCGTTTTGCAAGCTCCGGGCCCTCTCTTTCTCTTGACCGCCCTCCATACCCCGACTGGCCTATCATCATCAACAACCATCTCACCCCCACACTTTCCCCCTCACTCTCGTCCCCAGGGGTATCAGAGTCTAAAACACTAAACCTGTTTTCTAAGCACCGCCTAGCAACCTTTGCAGCCTTACGCCGACTCTGGCTTCCGGACTCGACGCAGCCCTCACCTGACGCCACCTTCCGAATTTTCCTACCAGAACCCCCTCCTCAGTTACACCCCCCCCCCCCCACATCAAGCATTATTCCCCCACGTTTCCTGCTTCCCAGTTTCCTCCTTGAGTCCACAACGACCTTCCACCCACCTTCCACCTCACCATCGTAGGTAACCTTCAACGGGGTAACTCCAGATACACCGGCTCTCCCCAACCTCCCTCTCAGCTCTGCAATCTCCCGCTCAAATCCAACACACTTCTCTAACAACTGTAAAATATCCCTGCAATTCGCACATACCCCACTACTCTCCATTGACCGACCACCACCATACCTCATATTACACTCTCTGCATGCCTCCGTATCCTCAATCTCCACCACCTGCACCCCTCGACTCACCTCCCTCAGACCTCCCTTAATACCCATACTTGCCTCCGTCTGAACACCCGTCGTACACTTACCATTCATGATTACAAATAATATACAGAATCCAATGACCAATAGCCAAAATTACAAAGAGCAACTAAAAATTTGAGAAAGCGGTCGAAAACGTAAACAAAACAAAACAAAACACCGAAAATGACCCGCGCGAAGATAGGGAACACGCCACTAAAATCCGACAGAGAAACTAAACTAAACACTAATATAACTATCTTTTATTACAAATCACACCTATACAACACTAAAACACTATATCGATCAGCATAAACACCTGAAAGAAAAGTATGAAATTATTAAAGCTAACTTTTGACAACTGAAATGGCTATACTCCCTGTTGCTTTCCGAGATGGACATTAAGGTGACTAGTGTTTACTTTGCCTTAGTAGGGGGAGGGGCGGCTCCCAAAGGTTCATGATACCATTGCCCTTTTCTGATAGATGAAAAACAGAGCAAGGAATAATTTCCGTGAGTGGTTCCGGAATTTGTCTGACAAGTCGATTTGACTCCCTCAACATGGGACTAGGGTATACATGCACACATCCAAAATGAAGAACACTGCTTCATGATGGGCTGGTAGAGATCCCAAAAGGAGTAGCTGCACCACCTCCCTGTCCCAGCTTGTACAACACTTGGTAAATACATCACTGGAAGTTGATTGAGAGACCAAAAAGTTGTTTACATGGGTGTTTTAAATTTTGTACAAATTGACATTGGCAGTGCAAATATTATTTTTGCTAAATGGTGCCTTTATACTTCTTTCACAGGTGTTCTCCACAAGATACTACATAAACGTAAGCATACTGGAGAACGGATTGTTAAATGGACTCATGGTAAGTATTTAACGCAATATGTTTTTTTTTTTGAGTAGTATGACGCGTATTTCTTTTGACTTTAATTGTGTAACTCCAGATCATTATTATATATCTGTAAGCTTACTATAAATGAGAGTTGTCGATCAGTACATTTGTTTATTATTTATTGGGGTTTAACGACACATTCGACAGCCAGGGTCACCTCGTTTCGGACAGTTTTATAGGTGGAGGAATCTGCAAAACCCGAAGAGAACCACCGAGCGAGCAATTGTGAGGCTCCCCAACATACTAACTCCACACAAGCACGGTTAGCATTGGTTGAAAACAAGTGTACCATCGACGTGCAATACTCCTAAGAACACAAGGTAAGTATACTGGAAAACGGATTGTTAAATGGACTCGTGGTGAGTATCTGACGCACTGTGTTTTTGAGTAGTATGACGCGTATTTCCTTTGGCTTTAATTGTGTTACTCCAGATCAGTATTATATATCTGTAAGTTTACTGTAATCGAGAGTTGACGATCAGTACATTTGTTTATTATTTATTGGGGTTTAACGACACTTTCGACAGCCACATGCATGGTTATTATTGGTTGAAGACAAGTGCGCCATCGACGTGCAATACTCCAAAGAATACAACGCCACCGTGCCCTACGTGAGCAATGAAGGGGAAGTGTCTTGCACAAGGAAACAACGCACTCGCCGCAGGTGGGATTAGAACAGAGGACTTCTGGGTTTGCAGCCTGCACCTCTACCAACAGGGCCCCCGCGCCCCCATCTGTACAATTATTGTTCTGTAATGAAAATAGGAGAAATTTACAATAAATATAGTATCATGCAATGAACCTATCATTCGAACATAAAATCCGTCTGTTTTACACTTCGCGTGTATTTTTTTATGCTTTCTAGCAGGATATCCGTTTTCGATTGACGTTGAAATTTCATTTTTTTCGGTGTTTATTCAAGACACGTTTTCAAAATTATCAAAGGTCATCCCACATTGATAATTGAAAAGAAAAACACATAAAAGGTTGTTTCATTTAGTTTAAACAATATTTATTCATTCAACATTTTCAAGAGATACAAAGTACAACATTGTTGATGGTGGATCCGACAAAAAGCTAGATAATTTATACAATGGCATTTCAACATGAGAGATGCTGTAGGAAAAACGAGAATATTGAATGAAAAGAGAAAGCGAGAAGACAACCTGGGTGCAAACTGATCCGGCAACTGATCTAGTTTTACTGAGAATATAAGTAGACTGTAATCACTGCACACGTATAAATTGGATATGGACTGTGTTCAGGGAAGCTGCCGACGTTCACACACACACACACACACACACACACACACACACACACACACACACACACACACACACACACACACACACACACACACACACACACACACACACATATATATATATATACACAGATACATATACACACGCATACATATATATACAGACACACATACATACATATACTCATTCACTTACATACGTACATACACATACATACGCACGCACATAAACGCACACACAAACATATATATTTACATACATACATATGCATACATACATGCATCCATGCACTCTCATGTGCGCGCACATGCACGTATCTATATACACTTATTAAAAGAAAGCGCTTTGAAGCCATGATATAATCCTGGACAAGGTCAACGACTGAACGATTTTCCTCGTCGCTCAAAAATTCGGCGCCATAGAGTAAGATTGAAACATTTGGAGTAAATGATAGTTGGCCAATGGTACGGTTACGAATATTAAAGTAAAGAGGGCATATTAACAGAAAATGCTCAGTCGGCTCGATCTCACCACACCGGCAAGAGGGTGAGTGTTATATATAATTGGTATATAGATGTGAATTGAGATTACTACATCCCAAGCGCAACCGATAATGGCAGTATATCTGGGCTGATCGACATTTTGCATTACTGAAGAACGATGGTGGCCGTCGATTATTATGATTTGAAAAACACTTAAAATTACTGTAAGAATTATTCTCTCTAACAGGTAGTGGTATTCTATTCCATGAGTTAGTTACTTCTGGGATGAAAGAAGATTGGTATAAATTAGGTCGGTAAAAAGGGATCCCGAGGTTACCGCTTAAACGAAGATTATATGTTGTATTGCTCGCTGACACTAGGGGTGGGACCTTACTAGCCTAGCAATGTATGGGGGCGTTATGCAATGGTACATCTTAAAACACTGCATTAGTTTGTGTTTTCCGCGCCTGTCCTGGCAGGTATCCCAGCAGGTTTCGGAGTATAATAGGGCTTTGCAGGCACTGAGAGTTCCCCCGGTAACAACCCTAGCTGCAGCTACTTAAATTTTCTCTATATTAACAATGTCTCTTTCATTGCAGTTATCCAAAACGTATCGGCATATTCCAGTAGGGGTCTTCCGAGTGCGAAGTAAATTTTTTCCAGAACAGTAGTATGTCTCGTACGTTTCACCCCAATTCGGCAGGACCTCGGTGCAGGACCTCGGAAGTGACGTCATGTCACGTAACGTAGTGGCGCCATGTTTTGTTGTTATGGTAACCCGCGCGAGCGGCCATCTTGTGACGTCAGCTCCATAGTGATACGTGGCGTGAGTGCGCATGCGCAGCACGTGTTGTTAGGGTGACACGTGTTTCCGTCGTCCATTTTGTGTACTGGAGGCCGCCATCTTGGTTTCTATGGTAGCACGTGATTGCTATGTTACCCAATTTTTCTGCAATAAGACGGGGTATGTTCGGAGGGTGTGTTCGATTGTAGAAGAGTAAATCTAATTACCACAAACAACCCGACAATCCTTTCAAATCACCAAAATCTATCCCAACTTTTACTATTTCGAATTCTTTCAGAATTCTCTTCTATCTATATATGCAATAGTTTACGTCTACCTGGCCATGTTCCTTTATCCTAGAGTATACTCCAGTAGCGTAGAAGATCCTATCAACTGGAACAGCTTTACTTATTATTACTATATTTAGCTTTTCTGGTCTATTCTTGTTAGATCTGACCATATTCCGTGTACTCTTGTTGTTTCATTTATCTAGATCATTTATAACCAATCAGATTGCATGATTTCCCATAATCTGTATGCAGGATTATCTCCCTTGTGTATAAAAAAGCAGTCCCAAAGCCAATAAGTTATCGAGCAGTTACTGAAAAGTCATTGCTCGAACGACTCTAAGCCCATCAAGCAAATGAGCTATCGAGCAATTGTTCGATCGAGTGACTCCTCGAACGACTCTTAGACTCATTTCAGTATTGGGGGATACCCATGGCCCGGTATTGTATTATTTGAGGATACCTATCCCAGATATCCTTATAAGCTAAAGAGCCAAGAGAATAATTGTTCCATGAGCAATTGCTCGAACGACTCGAAGCTCATCGAGAAAATGAACCTTAGAGCAATTGCTCGATCGAGTGACTCGACATACTGCTCGAACGACTCGAAGTCCATCGAGCAAATGAGCTTTAGAGTAACTGCTCGTTCGAGTGACTCCTCGATAAAACACATTCTCTCATTTGATAACTTGGCTTTGTTGGTTTCTTTAATTTCCTGTCTGGCATCTTTTGGTTCCTCTTTCTCTAGCTGTTTCATAGTAGTAACTTCAGTCTTCTTAGTAGGAACTTCATTTATGGTTTGAGTGGGAACATCCTTCTTAGCTTCAGTAGTAACGTCATTCGTAGTGTACCTTCATTCTTTATGTGAGCTGGCATCTTTTTCTTGACTTCAGTAGAAACTTCGTTCTTGGTGGTAACTTCTTTCTTTATGGGAGCTGGCATCTTTTTCTTGTCTTCAGAAGTAACTTCGTTCTTAATGGAAACATCTTTCTTCGTTTCTGTAGAAACTTTGTTCGTAGTAGTAACTTCATTCTTGTTTGTATTGTGAGTCAGTTCTATCTTTATTCTTTTGTTTACTGATCGGCCAGTATCCACACATCTTTGTTTCTGTCCACCAGCATCCATGTCAAGATTTTTTCTCTTGGCTTCATTTACCACACGATTCACTTGAGCCAGGTCTTGGGAAGTCAGCTTAAATCCAGCATCATTTTTGAAGATCTGTATATGTAAGTCATCTTTGAATCTGAGCACTGTTGTCGACACAGACATCTTCACTCTTCGACGTTCAAAACGGAAATGAATTTATTTTTATACCAACACTCCTTTTATACTTTTCTAATCGTCTTTTTCTTCTCCATCATCATCTACTCGGAATGAGTAGTTTGTCATAAGGTTGTCGAACAGAAATCTTCGCTTTTCCAAGGCATATTTCTGGAATTCTTCAAAGTCAAAATCCTCTTCTTCACGAAGACGCTTGGCAGTTTCTTGAATTTTCTTGTGAATTGCGTCGTTGGAAAAATTTCGAATGTACACAAAGGTATGGATGTATTTCTCACTAATGGCTTCTCTAACATTATTTTGAAGTGCTCTATATGCTGTTTCAACTGCATCTTCACTGTCCATTCCATCTTCGATATATTTGTTCATGAGTTTGTCAAAATCGTTTTGGTATTTGTCAAAGGCACTTTGAACGATACCTCCCATCATAGAAACGTCTTCTTCCTCTTCTTCGTCTTCTTCTTCTTCATATTCCATATCTTCTGATAGTTCCGATGATTCATCAGAGTCCGAATCTCTTGACCAATGTTTTGGTGCACAGCTAGATTGCATTGTGTCCGCTCTCTTCGAAGGACGGATTACAAATAACAAATTTCTTATGAGCACGACCCTTTTATAGGATATTGGACAGAGCATTGATGACGGGTTTGATCAACTTTCCTAAAAATCCTCCTTTCTGTATGATCCGTCTTCTTTTCCGATAAGATAGTTCTGTCTTTGGTGAGCCAATTCTCCTTATTTCGTACTTGTGTGGAATCGACACAGACTCGTAGAGGTCACTCGAACGAGCATTTACTCTAAAACTCATTTGCTCGATGGACGTCGAGTCGTTCGAGCAGTATGTCGAGTCACTCGATCGAGCAATTGCTCTAAGGCTCATTTGCCCGATGAGCTTCGAGTCGTTCGAGCAATTGCTCATGGAACAATTACTCTCTTGGCTCTTTAGCCAAGGATATCTGGAATAGGTATCCTCAAATAATACAATACCGGGCCATGGGTATCCCCCAATACTGAAATGAGTCTAACAGTCGTTCGAGGAGTCACTCGATCGAGCAATTGCTCGATAGCTCATTTGCTCGATGGGCTTAGAGTCGTTCGAGCAATGACTTATCAGTAACTGCTCGATAGCTTATTGGCTTTGGGACTGTTTTTGTTATACACAAGGGAGGTAATCCTGCATACAGATTATGGGAAATCATGCAATCTGGTTGGTTATAAATGATCTAGATAAATGAAACAACAAGAGTACACGGAATAGGGTCAGATCTAACAAGAATAGACCAGAAAAGCTAAATATAGTAATAATAAGTAAAGCTGTTCCAGTTGATAGGCTCTTCTGCGCTACTGGAGTATACTCCAGGATAAAGGAACATGGTCAGGTAGACGTAAACTATTGCATATATAGATAGAAGCGGAGAATTCTGAAAGAATTCGAAATAGTAAAAGTTGGGATAGATTTTGGTGATTTGGAAGGATTGTCGGGTTGTTTGTGGTAATTAGATTTACTCTTCTACAATCGAACACACCCTACGAACATACCCCGTCTTATTGCAGGAAAAATGGGTAACATAGCAATCACGTGCTACCATAGAAACCAAGATGGCGGCCTCCAGTACACAAAATGGACGACGGAAACACGTGTCACCCTAACGACACGTGCTGCGCATGCGCACTCACACCACAAATCACTATGGAGATGACGTCACAAGATGGCCGCTCACGCGGGTTACCATGACAACACAACATGGCGCCACTACGTCACGTGACATGACGTCACTTCCGAGGTCCTGCACCGAGGTCCTGCCGAATTGGGGTGAAACGTACGAGACATACTACTCAGAACACATCTATCGAGTATGAATTTGTACTTTCGCATTAAGTATATACGTGTCCAGGCTTTAGCGCAGATATAATCAATGTGATTAGTCCAGGTACAAGTAGTATTCAATATAACACCTAAATGTTTGTGACTATTAACTTCGGCAATTTGTGTATTAGAAAACAACAGGGGTGGATGAGAATGGGGATTAGTTTATTATATGAGAATATTTTCAGTTATTTGTGGATTGAATTCGACCAGCCATGATCTAGCCCAATTTTGTATTGTCGCCAGATCGCGACGAATACATTAGCTGTTTGGGCAGGATTTGGATTTTCAACAATAAGATAAAGAGATGTGTCGTCTGCAAAGAGACGCAGGCTGCTGATCAAATTTACCGTTGTATCATTAATATAGATGAGGAATAAGAGCGGACCAAGAATCGAACCCTGTGAAACTCCAGAACAGACAGCTCTCCAAGAGGAGCACTCATTTACTATGACAACCCGCTGGGATCCATTAGAGAGATATGATCAGAGAAAATCCAGTAACCCCCCCCCCCACACACACACACACACACACTAATTCCGACATTCTCCAACTTGTAAAGAAGCAATGCGGCGTGCCATACCTTATCAAACGCTTTAATAACATCACAGAAGACCACTCTGACCTCTTTGTCATCCCCCAGTACATGACAGAATTCGTTGTATATATCTGTTAGTTGGAAAACTGAAGAGTCTCGAGGTGTAAAACCAGATTGAAACGGACTGAGGGTATTACTATCACTCCAGAATTTCCATAGGCGCTTAAAGATGCATTTCTCAAATAACTTACCTACACAGCTAATCAAAGATATAGAATGATAATTCGTGACTAAGTTAGAGGGAGGTTTCTTCAGAATTGGAGATACATTAGCTTTTTCCATGCAATTGGGAAATAACAGTTATTCAATAGGATATTAAACAGGATCGATAGTGGTTCACACAAAGACGTGTTACACTCTTTGAGTGGAAGAGGGGTGACCAGATCGGGACCAGAGGCTTTGGACACATTTATTGCTTTCAGTGCTTCATGGACATCGCGACAGTGGAGGTTTATATTATCAAGTATTTCATCGCATGGTAGAACAGACGCTGGCAGCGAGGCTTTAGAATCATCTACGCAAGACATAGTACAGAAATAACGGTTGAGCACCTCGGCTTTCTCGGTGTTCGACAAATACTTTCGGTTTTGGTGAATTATAGTTGGGATCCCTAATGAAGTATTATTTCCTATGAAAGATTTAAGGGTCTTCCGCCATTGTACTGGTGAAGTCTCTGAGCTTTTCAGCACGTTTTGTACTTTAGTTAAATGGAACGTTTTGGCCTTCCGTATCGCCGAAACAACCTCATTCCTCGTGCGTCTATAATTATACCATGCTTGAGGAAGGCCACTCCGTTCGGCTGCACGATACAATCGTTGTCTTTGTCTGATAAGTAGTCTTATGTTGTTATGAAACCACATGGGTTGGTTAGTTCTCGAGGTTAAGTCTTTATTTGGGATATACTTTGATGCGAAATGGAGTATTTTATTGGTAAAATCAGATACAATAGAGTCCAGGTCGGGGTTATCAAAGCTTTCGTCCCATTGTTCATTAACGATTGCATTATTTAGATCTGTGTAGTTTCCTAGTGTATGAGCCCAGACACGTCTCTTGAAAGCAACATGAGCTGATTTTACGAATTCAATTTCGATAACAATTGGTTTATGATAGCGGATCATACCTGGAAAAATGGATCTAAAACTTCACACGACACCACGTTCACTGGCTGAGACACGGCAAAGATATCGATCAGCGTCGTTGAGGTTTCGTTAATGCATGTCCGATCATTGACAAGCTGGGCCTGGCAATTTCTATAAATTTGCTTCCTAGTGGCACAAGTTGATTATCATTAAAATCACCAGTAACAATAAGATCGTCAATTTGGGTATCTTTTGCTTTTTCAATGGAGGCGGAAATAATATTCCACATTTCCGGTGGACTATTGGGTGGGCGGTAAAATACACCCAGTAGCAGTGGCTTATCATGTTTTGTGACAACTTCAGTCCAAAGACACTCTATATTTACCAACTCAAGATCGGGTCTATGTCGGAAGGAAATGCCTTCCTTGAAATATACCGCCACACCGCAACCCCTCGTCGGGCAGTCCTTTCGTAGTGGCTCCTGGAAGCTAGGCAGAAGTACATTAGAATTAGATGTTGGAATGTTATCAGTCAGCCACATCTCGGCGAGAGCCAGAATATCAAAGTCCAGCGATTCACATTTTATAATGTCTAATTTGGTTTGTACATCTACGTTTTGTACATTCAAATGGCATATTTTTAATTTATTTACTCTCTTATTTGAGTCTGTAGGATTTGGGCCTGGGTTCAATTCAGTATCGCCAGATAATAAAATTAACACCAGCAAGAGCACTGTTAGGGCGAAAATGGGCGCCAAAAGTGTTAAATAAAAAACCCGTCAATCACTGAGACAACTGTAGCCAAATTATAATTAAATTTCGGTTACAATAACCATGCATTTTTGTCCCCAAGCGTAACGGGACAATCGAACAAATTGAAGAATATTGCAAGCATGGCAGTGAAGGCGTTAAGTAAGCTGCTTTCCTTCAGGCGCATATGCATGTAGCATAATACACACCTTATTTGATGTTTTGGAGTTTATTTTTAATGCCGTGACAGTAAACAACAGTATTGAATAAACCAATCCGAGCTCTGTAGACATCTAAGTTATACATTTATGTAATACCAACCAACGTTAACAAGTAGGGAAATTTGTCGGATGGTTTTGTTTTACAATTTTAAGGTACCGTTTCAAGTTTACATACAGGTTGGCAAGAGTAGTAAGTTCCGAATAAGACTGAAAGAAGTAGTAATAGTTTGTAACAGGATGCTGCAATACACAAAAGAACATATTTACATATTGTAAACCAGTATCAAACATATATGATACTGGATGAAGTGAATGTGTTACGGTAGGCTGCAATGCGAGCTATTAATTTGGGCAGGTTATGCGTCACTGGTCTAGACTACCATTCACATCTATGTATGTAAAACCATCAGGCATCTGACTGCGAAATACAAAAGTATGTCAGACCGTGTCGTATATCGTATGTCAATATCGCAGGTAGTCAACACACTCCATTAATCTAATTGGGACAATATAATTAGTGGATTAACTCCGTCAGTCTTCGGGAACACCCTAGTGAACAGACCAACCAATAAGATACCAATCCATTTATGAAATACAAAGTATAACAGAGCATGTATTTAACATCACAAGTAGACGACACACTCTGTTAATCTAATTAGAACGATGCAAACAATGGAATGACATTGTCGCGCTTCAGATAAACCCCAGTGAGCAGAACAATCTATAACAGATATCATTTTGGCCCATATAATTGTCATCCCTGATTCAAAACGGTAATAACAGGGCCAATACTTTTGGGATTTATTTGTGTTGCAAGGATTCTTTGTGCGATGTACAGGGGTTTGAAAGAGCATACCAGGGCATGTCGTATTTAACATCACAGGTAGTCGACACACTCCGTTAATCTAATTAGAACGATGCAGACAATGGAACGACTTGTCGTGCTTGTACTACAGGTCCATTAACCCTTTACCAGGGGCATACAGAAAGTTAACATGCTAGATATTGTTGGCCCACTAATAGAAGACTTGAAAACTTTATATTAAGATTTGTTTCTGTCTAAAGGAAAGTTAACCCTCTATCAAGGACGAAATAAGAAGTTTTTATACATATAATCACAATTTATATGTAAATGCCGTTATCTCCAACTTTGTCCCATCCGACTGAACTCCAAGAGCCGAGTCAGATGGCACAAAACCGCTTGATAATAAGCATATATCTGCACCACTTAAGCACTCTGTATTGACCATTAGGTTACACTACAGGTCCATTAACATTCCATAAGAGACAGATAGAAAGTTAACATGCTAAATATTGTTTAATCCACTAACTACAGACTTGATCACTTCACATTAAGATTTATGTTTGACTAAGGAAAATTGACTCTATACCAAGAACGAAATGGAAAATATACATTCTGGGTGTGGATTGGTCCACAGATCGTGATTTACGATTTACGTGTATGTTCAGTTATTACCAGCTGTATTCCACCTGACCCAACTCCAAGAGCTCAGTCAGGTGGCATAAAGCCACTTAGTTATCAGTAGATAACTGCACTAATTTACACAAGGTTGTACAACATGTCCATTAAACTTCAACCTGAGACATGCAGAAAGTTAACATACTAGGTATGGTTTGGTCACCTGATAATAGACGGAAAAATTAACCCTCAACCACGAAAATATGATGGAAAGTATACACATTGGGTATGGATTGATCCATTGGGCACGATTTACGAGTATATGCACTTAATACCAGTTATGTCCCACCTGGCTCGGCTCCAAGAGGACTGCGTGTCCATTGACCCTCTACCAGCGACCCCACAGGCACAGAGGAAGTTAACATGCTAGGTATGGTATAGTCCACTAACTGCAGACTTGAACACTTTATACAAAGATTAATGTTTGACTAAATGAAAATTAACCCTCTAGCAAGAACGAAATGGAAGATAAACAAACTGGGTGTGCATTGATCCACTGATCACGATTTATATGCATGTGCAATTATAACCAACTGTATCCCATCTGACTCACCTGCAAGAGCTCAGTCAGATGGCACAAGGCTGCTTGATAATTAGCATATATCAAAAATGCATTCACACAAGGTTGTACTGCAGGCCCATTAGCCCTCTACCAGAGCCACATGGAGAGTTAACATTCTAGGTATGGTTTGATCCACTAAAAGCGCGCTTGGTCACTTTATGTTGAGGTTTGTGTTTCTGTTATTGTTTCATTTGTTCTTGGGTCAGTAAGAAAATTTTCAACAGAAGAAACCATACCCATTTAAATCTTAAAACCCATTTAACTAATTTCAGTGCAACCAAGCATTTCTAAACAATTTTGTTTCATCACTTGTTCTGATGTGATCACAGGTTTTTTTTTATAATCCCCTGTCTTTTAAGTCTTATCGGCAGGAAACACAGCATAGAGATTTTCAGAAACTTAGCCACTGAACTGAATATTTTGTACAACTTAGGTAAAAAAAACAAAGTACATGAACTAAAATAGCATGATCTTAAAACGATGGCATGGGTTCAGTCTTGTCATCCTTTCTTTTCGTAATGGAAAAATTAAAAATATGAACATAAACCGCAGGAAAGAACATATATTTTTGTGGTAAATGATAATCACATCATTATTATTTAAAACAAACCACAAAATATTCTTTTTGTGTGTGTGTATGGTTGTTTACTATTTGTTCCAATTGTGTAGCAGTAAATATATTTTTTTATTGGTGTTTAAGGCCACATACATATGAACAATGGCTAATTGTGACCGTGACAGTTTTACGGGAGGAGAAAGCCGGAGTACCCGGGAAGAACCACCCAGCATTGACCAGCAACTGTCAGCTCCTCAACATTCGAACTCTGTTCAAGCTCCGCTCAAGCAGAGTTACAGCAGTTGATGACAGGTGAACCATCGGCGTGCAGTACGCCTTAGTACACGGAGCCACATCGTCACGTAGTCAACCGGGATAATGTGCCTTGCCCAAGGACACAACGCGGGTTGTCCCGGAAGGGGATCAAACTTGGGACCTCTAGCATAGAAGAAGTCCAACAGTCTACCACTGAGCCATATCGCTCCCTTGTGTAGCAGTAAAAAAAGATGACGCAGCAGTAGGGCTGTGTATATTTATTTGTACTTAAAGCCCATTTTTTTTACTAATTTACTGAATTAAAACCAATTTTCCAAACTACATAATCCTTACACTCACAAGAGCGAGCCATGCATTTTTCGCAACTGGATCTCAGTATGTCAAAATGAGGTGTGCCTGATAGAAGGATGCTGAGGTTAAAATGTAGATCTAAATTTACCTATTGCTGAGATGAAAATATTTGGAAGTCCGTATTCTGCAGAAACGTTAACGAAAAATGTAAAGAACTGTCAGGAAAAAAACTTAATTGCTGTTAACAGACAGAATACTGATCACTCGGATAACATTTATTACTGTTTTCGACTCTACGGAAAAATATTTTGTTGAAAACTGTTTTTGCTGTATTAATTAATACATGACGCATGTAAGACATATTGAATGTTGTTTTAGTGAAGGGAAACCAACTTCAAATAAAAATTGTACAGACAGAAAATCTGTAGCATCTAACTTTATTTGTGTTTTAGGAATGGATGGATTTCACGGAATTATTTTTAGTTGGTCGATAAAAATGCTCATAGTTTTGACGTTTATATAGTTATTTACTTCAATAAAAGCAACTCCGCTTTTTAAGTCGTCATGATCGGTATATGAATAAATATTGGAGAGCACCTGCTGTCACCTTTCCTCTTACCAAAACAAGACATGTAATTCCCCTTTATAATCCTTGTTCTGGACCTTTTGACGTGGCCTTACGGTAACCGGTTCTCTTCAGATCACCGAAGTTAAGCAACGTTGAGCCCTGTTAGTCCTCGGGTGGGTGACCGACTGACCGATCGATTCGGACTCCCGCGTTGTGTCCTTGGGCAAGGCACTTAACCGTCCACTTGGGGGGGGGGCACGTTGACGCCGTGTACTAAGGCGTACTGCACGTCGATGGTGCGCGTGTCTTCAACCAATCTAACCCTGCCTGTGCTGAAGTGTGGAGTTACGATGTTGGGGAGGTGGCAGGTGCTCGTCGTTGCTCGGTGGTTCTCTCCGCGTAATCCGGTTTCCTCCACCCGTAAAACTGTCACGGTCATAAGTAGCCATTGGGCATAAGTATGTGACCTTAAACACCAATAAATAATAATAAATAATAATAATTCTGGACCTTTTGACAGTTTAAAAACCGAGCAATGGCTCCTTTCAGAGGAGAAATGAACAGTTGTGCATTCATTGTTCATACAATTCATTTTATGGAAACCAAATCTTGACTGGACAGTAGTTGTGATTGGTTGAAACTAGTTGGAACGGTGTCTGGATGTCTAGTTGGTAATACGAAAATGTTTAGTCTTCAATTGCGTAAAAATAAATGTAGATGTAAAAGAGTTAGAAACAATAAACTTGACTGGCCCATATCAAATGACAGTCTGAAATATTTGAAGGTTAAAAAAATGAGACAATTACTGAAGAGTGCTCTCTGATAGAAAAAAAACTTTGTTTCACAGCCTGTTTTCATTTACAGGTCATTATCGCAAGGTGGTACACAGATACAAATATTATGGTAAGAAGATTACTAAATCGTCTCAACGTAAGTATCCAGGCTATTTTGTCCCTGTATTCTGATAGAATTGGAGCATTTTCATTTCGTAGTGGCACTAGCTGGATATTCATGTGCGAAGGCTTACTCACAATCAACTTTGGGGTCCTCACAAATATAGTTCAATTCTGAAAGACTAACACGCCAATAATAGAAATGTCAGTTGCGTATTTAGTTTTAACAATATTTATTACTGAAAGTGACCATTGTATACATCGCGCAAACAGATAAAAAGGAACAACTCATGAAATTAATGGTATACAATGTAACAGAACAACAGAATTCAAGAAATATATGTAAGGGATTCAACAATAAGCTACAAGCTTTTGGGAGTCGTCTCCCTTGTTGGATAGACTATTTGATTAGAAAATAACATGAGGCATTTGCTGGACTAATATTGTTTAAACCAGTAGAAAAATAACAGGAAGAAGAAAGTAGAGATAGAACAAGAGACGAAACAAAGAGAAGATAAAGATGGGGATAAAGCCAACTTGAATTATAAAAAAGAAAAGAGGAAAAGAATTTCCTTGGTACTCTGAGTTAAGCAGACATGAATCGGGTTGGTAGATGAGTAATGTACTTATTAAGTGGCGCGAAAAAAATTATTAGCTGGTGACGACTGATTCAAGCTTTATACCTAGTCAGATGTACACATACCTGTGCAGGTCACGTAATCGCTGCAGCTAACTGAAACGTTTGCTAAGTACAATGAAATCCTGAACAACTTCAAATATAAAGCGGTTTTCTGCATTATTAAGAAATTCCGAACCAATTAGAAGAGTACTAGGATCAAGAGAAGATGGGAGAAATTCAATTGTAGTACTGCGCGCATGTTCATGTATTGGACAATATAACAAGAAATACTCGACTGTCTCGCAAACACCACAAACACAGAGAGGGGAAGGCGATAAATGGTTATTGTATAAATGTGTGTTAAGGTTGCTGCAGCGCAAACGTAACCTACAGTGGTAAATCTGACCAGCCCGCGATTTACCTCCACCGTAAAATTTCGGTGGTTGTAGATTGCCATCATTTAGGAAGGTTGTAAAATTACTCAGGGATGAGGTTTCTCTGACAGATAATGGTAAGTCATTCCACTGACCAGTCGTATTTGGATAAACGAAGATTGGTATAGTTACGAGTTACAAAAAGGTACTCGATGATTCTGGTGGGATCGTAGGTTACGACTTTGACTGGTTAACGAAACTGTCGGTGGAACTTTGTTAGCAATATCGTCGCCCGAGTGCTAGAATGTTCTATGTCCCCTATGGGACATAGAACATTCTAGCACTCAGGCGACGATATATTGAGGCGTCAGATGATGGTACATTTTGAAGAATTGCTTCAATCTGTGTTTTCGACGTCTTTCTTCAAGAGAGTCCCAGCGGGTTTCGGTATACAAGGGGGTCTTACTGGAACTTACAGTTGCACCGGTAACAATCCTGGCTGCTGCGATCTGAATTTTCTCCAGATCAGCAGCCTTGGTCGCCGTACAATTGTCCCATACCGTATTACCATATTCCAGAAGGGGTCTAATAAAAGCAAAATAATTTTTTTCCAGCACATTTCGATCAAGGATGAATTTGTGACTCCTCAGTATGTCAATATGGGACCAGGCCTTGGAGCAGATATTGGCAACATGGTCATTCCATGTACAAGTACCGTTTAGAATCACACCTAGATGTTTATGGTTCTTACCTTCATAAATTTGCGTACTACCAAAGAAGAATGGTGGATGTCGAAGGGGTGTAATTCTACGTGACATAAGCATGGTCTCTGTCTTTTGGGGAGAGAATTGTGTATTTGTAATGACTCAAAAAGTAATTGGCGGTCCATATAAAAAATTATATCAATATGTGTAACATCGATCTATCATCACTAGACTGTAATATTTGCGAGGAATATTTCAGCTTTAAACGCTCTAACAAAGATTTAGTACAGTCTTAGCTCTCAGCTCCAAATGGGAGTTTAAGAGTGGGTGGTGATATGTATCTATAATACACGTAATCTTATTTCCCTCACAGAACTACTTACCCTTGGGAACAAGACAATCCTGAGGTACAAACACTTACCTTGCACTCGTCAGATTTGCGGACCGAAGAATGTTACTCCTCCTCTACAAATTACTTCTTAGAACAAAGTTAGATTATGGTTATGTGGATTACGCTCCTGTCAGAAAATCATGCCTTAACCCACTCTCGACAACATACAACAGGCGGTTGTATTAAACATTTATAACACCGTCCATAGATTCAATGCTTGTTGAGGCTTCCTCTTAAGGGCATAAGATTAAATTTTCTTTACCATACCTCTCCAAACTGTCAGCAAACACATGAACATCGATTTATGAATATGTATTACATCCTCTAAATGTAGATTCTTTACCGCAAATGAAAATTACATTCTTCTAATGGGAATTCAAATCAAACAACATATGAAGTCACAACCCCTGAATCGGATCCGATAAAAGAGAATTATAAACTACATACTCGTCTTTGGCATCTCGGAAGACCTAGCATTATTTTGGATCTAACTTGTTTATTAGTTAAGCCGTGCATTTAATTTATTTCAGAAAAAAGAGCGTTTGCATTACCCCGTGTTCTCCTTTACAGGTAGATATCAAAAGCTTGTACACAAACACAAACATTCTGGTAAGAAGATTTCTAAATATCCTCATCGTAAGTATCCATAGTATTACGTTCTTCAATTCTAATCTAACGGATTTCTCAATAAACACAAGAATAAAAAGGTCATCACAGTGTGTGTGTGGGGGGGGGGGGGTCCCTCCCATCACCCCGTCATCTGTTCTGCATGAAGGTAGACCAGGTTGCCAAGGCTCAGCGTCCACTCTCTCTTATAGGCTAATGGATGACTCCCAGCTTCAAAAATACATATTGGTGGATTTTTTTTCCTTTTTGTAACCATTATGGATAACATGCTTTGACTGCTCCCAAACGAGTGACTGCTTGGGTTCCTTTTTCTTTTTCTTTTTCGAAGCAACCAACAAACCGCGGTTTCAGTATTGCTATAAATATGCCCACGTCTCTAAGCAAACACAGGGCAGAATTCTTGTAGTTATGCACAATTCATTGTCATCATCCATTTCTAGGTTCTCGGAGATCTGCACCCACTACCATACTGCCGGTGCATACATTAAAATCAAAAAAAAATATTGGTTCTCGCTTACGACTTTCGTGGATTCGTAAGCAAATAAAGTTATAAAGAAAATAAAGTTATTTGGGACGCAAGGTATTTGAATCTCAGATCGTCCCTGAGCGCCTTCGCCGCACTGAAACATTTCATTAATCAATTTGACATTTTTTCTCATTCTTTTCAACACTTTCTTTTTTTGAGACATAAAAAATCTTCCTATCGTGATACGGAAAACGTCATTTTTATCGTACTTTTTGGTTTTATTTTATGTATGAAACATTGTATATTATCACCATGTGAGGAAGCTCAGAATAGTGCTTGAATGGGTTCAGTTACTTTAGAAAAGATCACTGAAATGTTTTCACAGGTTTTTGTTTATGTCAGAGCTGACACTTCCTAATGCATTGCCTTTGTTTTCGAAATATCCTTCATTACCCAGGTGTTGCAGAGCTTGGGTTATATTTGTTGAATACAGCATATACCTTTATCAACTCTTCGAAATATATCACTTCTTTTCCACAAAGGAGTGATGTCATAACTAAGTGACAAATTGTAGCTGAATGGTCAGTTACCCTGGTTGGTCTCGTAATAACTGGCATAAATCACACGCTGAACATAGAATCTATAAATAAATCGGTTTTATAATGGCTGGAAAAGCTTAGCAAATCAATATTGGAATCTCCCATTACACATTTGTTTAGGCTGTCTTCTAGAATTTGTTTGCTACACCTCATCACTGTTATATTTCGTTTCGTATTTGTATTTTTGTCTCTTGTTGAAGTAACCAATACACCTGTGAAAACAATTGTCTCTTTCTATAGAGTTTACTTCCCACATATCCATTATATTTCTCAAACCATATACTTACTGGATGCCATAACCACACATCGAAGATATAAAAATACTCGGGAAACACATTCTTCATGTGTCGTTATCGCATGATGTGTTCAAGGTGGCTAAGATTGTTGTTTGTTTTTGTATTTTTTCCCAAAGCGTTCTTATCTTATTCACCTAGTAGTTTAAACAGTCTTACATGTCGTTTCCCGGAGGTCCCCTCCTCCACCTCCCGCGGTGTCCAACATTGGTCATTCCTATTAACAAAAGCTCTAATTCAACTTTTATTATCCTTTCAAGTCTGGACTCGGAAACATGGCTAGGGACTCCCATTTAGCGTGAGCTCGCTGAGTCCGTTCAAATGGGGATCACGAACTATGTTCTTGGAGTAGTTAATAAAAATGTTTAGTGGTTAAAGAAGTCTTTTGTATGCCTTTGTTATGTATCCGCGTTGGGCATGAGGTTAATCTGGTGTATGGGGGACGGGGCCCTCGGGTGATGATATGTGAGCTCAACTACTGACTTATTCCAGACGCTTGTGCGACATATACAAACCCTAAACTAAATTGTAAAATCACTCATATCGGCCACTGACATTTGTAACTCTTTGTAATCTTTTTTCTGGGTGGAAACTGCCTTGTATAAGCTCATAGCTTTCTGACGAATCCACATCTCTGTATGTAAGGATTCTTTATATGCTTTTGTACTCTTGATTAAAGAATGTTTAAACTAAATTCTTCATTATTGATATTAAAGAAATCAGAAGAAAACCTAACATGTACCAGTGTGAAAAATGTGCATTTTTGAATTCGTGAAAAGAAATGGGTAATAATTAATTATTATACATCCAACACTATTTCCTACACAACATTACCAACCCTCAAGAATAAAGTACGTAATTATCCAGTAAATTTTAAATTGTATTAGTCGTAAACTTAGTCTGGCTATTGTTTACTTTGCCTTACTAAGGGGGGGGGGGGGGTCCCAAAGGTTCATGATACCATTACCCTTTTTCTGATAGATGAAAAACAGAGCAAGGAATAATTTCCGTGGGTGGTTCCAGGATTTTTCTAACAAGTCAGTCTGACTCCCTCAACATGGGGCTAGGGTATGCATGCACAAGTCCAAATTATAGAACACTGCTTCATGGTGGGCTGGTAGAGACCCCAAAAGGGGTAGCTGCACTACCTCCCTGTCCCAGCTTGTACAACACTTGGTAAATACATCACTAGAAGTAGACTAAGAGACTAAAAAGTTGTTTACATGGGTGATTTCAATTTTGTACAAAAATAGTATTGGCAGTGCAAATATTATGTTTGCTAAATGGTACCTTCATACTTCTTTCACAGGTGTTCTCCACAAGATAGTACATAAACGTAAGCATATTGGAAAACGGATTGTTAAATGGACTCATGGTAAGTATTTAACGCACTATGTTTTTTGAGTGGTATGACGCGTATTTCTTTTGACTTTGTGTTACTCCAGTTCATTATTATATGTCTGTAAGCTTGCTATAAATGAGATTTGTCGATCAGTACATTTGGTTATTATTTATTGGGGTTTAACGACACTTTCGACATCCAGGGTCACCTCGTGTCGGACAGTTTTATGGGTGGAGGAATCTGCAGTACCCGGAGAGATCCACCGAGCGAGCAATTTTGAGGCTCCCCAACATACTAACTGCACAAAAGCACGGTTAGCATTGGTTGAAGTCAAGTGCACCATCGACGTGCAATACTTTTAAGATCACAACGCCACCGTGCCCTACGTGAGCAATGAGACAGAAGTGTTTTGCACAAGGAAACAACGCACTTGCCGCAGGTTGGATTCGAACAGAGGACTTCTGGCTTCGCAGCCTGCACCTCTACCAACAGGGCCGCCGCGCCACCATCAGTACAATTATTGTTCAGTAATGAAAATAGGTTGAAGAAGACAAACAATATTAAATATCTGGAAGTGTTTCCTGTACAATCGCTTTACAAGGAGGAAAATTTACAATAAATATAGTATCATGCAATTGACCTATCATTCGAACACAAAAGTCCGTCTGTATTACACTTCGCGTGTATTTTTTTATGCTTTCTAGCAGAACATCCGTTTTTGATTGATGTTGAAATTTCATTTTTGTCGGTGTTTATTCAAGATACGTCTTCAAAATTATCGAAGGTCATAACAGTTTAAAAATTGAAAAGAAAAACACAGAAAAGGTTGTTTCATCTGTTCTTGGGTCAGTAAGAAAAGGATACTTAATTCAAATAATTAATTAATTCACACTACCAAAATCTCAATTACAAAAAGGACTAATATTGACTCAAATATAAGATTAAGATTTTGTTTTTAATATTGAAACTCCTGAATTCTGGATATCCAAAACATAATCTCGTCACCTGAGTGCTACAACGCTCCATGTCTCCATGGGACATAGAACATTCCAGCACTCAGTCGGCGATCTTTCACGGCTTAATATAATGTTTACTTAGAGTAGATAGCCATGTGGCAACCACAGTATATTAAAAATCCATTAAGGAACCTTTGCTATTTGATAACAAAATCCATGCTAAACGTGTCTCCATCAAATCTAACATAACTGTGGGATTTTACTATATTTTAAAAAAAAATACCTAGTTTCAAGTTACTGGCACACAGTTCATAGTAACGTTTTAAATGGGATGTTAGTAGTGTCTTCCATAATGAATTAACTTGAACTAACCTATTTTCTTTCATAAAATAATTTCTTCTTCGATATATTGCCAATCTGTAAGAACTCAACAACAAGTTCACAAAGACAAAATTAACTTTTTTGAATTTACTATGACAACCAAAGAGAAGAAAATGATCAAACTGTTCAGCACTTACAGGCACAAATGAATTAAGGAATAAATTATCTAACATATCTCTACAGAGCTGTCTACTCTTTGCCAAAAGAGGGCATTTAAGAAAAATATGCTGGATATCTTCCATGTCCAATTTACATATTGGACAAGCAGCAGAATCTTGCTGTTTCGATAAGTATTGCTTTTCCATTGTGTAAATTATGTTATGGTAAATTCTAAAATCTAAATCAATCATATCAAAAGATTTTAGGCCTAAATCCACAAGAGGCCAAACCAAGTTGAAAGAACTCTGATTGAAAAGATTAACCTAAAACAATTCACCAGAGGGAATTTGAAATTCACGATTTCCAAGTATTTCATAAGCAACTTTCGTCGACAAATGCCTAGTACTTGTAACTTCACCACTAATATTAATGACATACAATGTATCCACTACAGAGTCTTTAAGAGAAGCTGAATTATTAATATTTGTGCAGAACTCATTAACTTTAGATTTCCAAATGTCACTGATGGCACTTAATAAGAAACATATTTGGGTTTCAATTTTCGTACAAGTGCACAACGGACCTTCACACACAAGCTCATGAATAGCATTTGTCTGCAAAAAGCCGGGGACCACTTCATATAATATATCTTTCATCTTGCAAATTCCGACCCTAATGAAATTTTCAAAAAATTGCATTTTGCCATCAAATGTTATTTTTGGATTGTCAAAAAGTGACTGCTCCCTAAAATCAAAACCCTGAAATACTGTCACCATATTTTCTTTCAATAACAAATTCCATGCTCTTAAAATGTCTCCATAACATTTTGGCATACAATTCAGGGCTTTATCATAAATTTTGATGGAGAATATACCATCCCCCAACTGAAGACACTTATATTTCTTAAAATAAAACTGCATGAAATGAACCCAAGGGAATTTGCTGATATTTTACGAATCCATTTACAACAAAGTGCGAACATTTTCATTTCTATATCAGGAATATTCAGTCCATCATTGCAGGATTTACCAATAATAGATTTATACTTAATAATATGGTAGGAATTGTTCCACAGAAAATTCAAAACAATTGCTTTAATTTTGGCTATGTATACACCCGGTATAGAAATGACATTGAGCAAGTACCACAAGGTTGATAATAGTAATAAATTAATAACTACTGCCTTCCCGTTCAGTGTCAAATACCTTTCCCTCCAAAATTACAAAATATTCGACAATTTCTGAACCTTTCTACCCCAGTTAAGAAACTCACATTGTTGACGATTGTATCCAAGATATATATCCAGAATCTCTAAATAGCCATCAGCAACTGCGATAGGGAAATGGGAAGGGTCCTTTCCTTTCAAACTACCTAAAAGTAATATTTCGGATTTCGAATAGTTAATTCTTGCACCTGAGCCCGGAGAGAACAATTCGAATATTTTTAAGACTCTTTCTGCCGATTCCAAATCTAAAAGGGTTAGCATGTTGTCATTAGCATGCTCAAAATGTTTATATTCCATTGGGCTGTCTGGGATTCGCAATCCATGAATACCTGGGTTGCCATTAATCATTCTTGCTAGTGGTTCAGAGCACAGAACAAATAACAAGGCTGGCAAAGGACAACCCTGTCTGACAGATGAATGCACAGCAAAGAAAGGTAAAACGTGACCATTAACCTTAATACAACTCTTTGCATTTTTGTATAAAATTCCAATCCACTCTACGAAGTAGGATCCAAAAGCAAATTTCCTGAGAACAGAAAACATGTAATTGTGATTAATCCTATCAAAATGCCTTATTAAGGTAAATTTTCATAACTAATCCTGGCAAATTGTTTTCTTCAGTGTAATTAATAAAAATCTCATAGAAATGATTGTCTCACTAAAGTCCCTACCAGGTATACAACATGACTGAATGTCAGAAACCAATTTGTGAAGTTCTGTTTTTAACTTATTGGCTTAGACTTTTGCTGTTAATTTCGTGTCTACATTAAGAAGAGAGATGGGACGCCAATTAGAAATATCCCTCCTATCTCCTTTCTTCTTATAAACAAGAACAATAATACCACTAGTCATTGAACGACATAACGAACCACCATCCTTTACTGTATTCATTACCATCAGTAAAAGTTGGCCTAATTTATCCCCAAACTTTACATAAAAATCTTCGCTAAGTCCATCCAAACCCGGAGATTTGGATGGGACCATATTATCTAAGGCACATTTAACTTCATCTATTGAGAAAGGGTGATCACACATATGCCTGTCATCTTCTGACAACACTGCATCAAAACAGTAATTAAGTTAATATCTGAATCAAGTAAATTATGACCCTCATACAGCTCCGCATAAAACTGTTTTACCCTATCTAAGATGCCAAAGGTTTCCTTAATCACAACACCATTTTCGTCAAAAATTTCTGTACAGACATTTCCGTTTTGTCTGAATTTTTCTAACTGTAGAAAATATTTAGTACATTTATCAGATTCAATATGAAATTTCGATGTAGATCGGATTATCGCCCCTTGACACCTTTGATGTTCAAATAGAGAAAGCTCTTCTTTCAAAGATTGTATTTTTGGAATATTTAAATGATATTTATCCCTACTGCATTCGAATGCTAACTGTTTTTGAATTTGATACTCCTTTTCTTTGTTTCTTCTCTGCTTTTGTGTACTAAAGGATTGAGAAAATCTTTTAATTTTGAACTGCAAATTATCCCACCAAATTAGGGGCTCACTGTTGAACAGAGGACAACAAATCGCTCTGTCAGTCAACTCATGTATACCATGTGAGTAGTCAATATCACTCAGAACTGAATTATTTAGGGCCCAAACTCCTGGACCTTTTTCAATATTTTCTAAATTAAATTTTGCACAGACCATTGCATGATCGGAAAACATTGTATAATTCATGTAACAGTAAATATTCAAGGAGATAAGAGTGCCAGAGCATAAAATATAGTCGATACGACTTTGTTGTAATGAGCCCTGAACAATACGTTTCCAATAAAACTGCCTTTTTAGCAAAATTTCTCTCTCTCCAAATATCAACCAGGTGATTTCTTTCCACAAAATTTCGAAAGTATCTACTTCACATGTGTACACTTTTGAACACGACTACATTTCTGACTCAATATTAACCGACTTCACTTCCTCAATGGAGGATCCATTCATCACATTTTGATTGGAAGCACTGACACTAATATCAGAACCCAATGATTGACTGTTATCCACAGATACACTGCTGGAATTAACTGCCTCTTGTTGTTTGTTTGACAGACAAACACAAACAAAAGATTCACAAACTGAACAATACACCCGTGAACAATTTCTGGCTATATGACCTGGATTCTTGCAACGAAAGCACGGAAACAGTGGACACTCTTTAATTAAATGTTGATCTGATAAACATTTAGAACAGATTTTCACCTGATTATTATGTAAAACTCTAAAATAACTAGCACCACTGGCCGTCGTAAATTTCACAGAATATGATAAAGAAGCTAATCCTGGTGGAAATTCGACTAGAACATAACGCATTCCATCGACCACTTTTGTGCTTGATTAACATCTTTCAATACGACTTAACAGTTGTAATTTGAATTCATTTTCCAATTTCACTGTAATTTCTTCATCCGTTATGTAAGCAGGTAGATGTAAAATTGACACGACAACACAATCATGGTATACTTTGGAGCACTCATATTTTGTTTTACCTATCATAAAACCATCTTTCAACAATTCAGTTGAATCTGCATCAGACAATGTAAGTTCATACAAATCACCGGAAACAGGAATGCATGCTAATATAATTTTCACCCCACACAAATCTTCAGCTGCTTTAATCACATCAGCCGCGTTAATTTTAGAGTTATCAATGACATTGACACGTACTGTAAGTTCTTTCTTGTAAACCTTCTTTCCGCTCAGATGTGATCTATTACGGGTTTATTCCCGTTTCGCCGATGAGGTTAAATAAACAAACCAAAACTAATCGCCGGTGGAGGTGTGAACAAGTTGTTAATCCCACTGATTGATATTAACTCTTCTTCAACGGCTGAGTTCATGGTCCCAAAGTGATTAACAATCAGTTAACATTGATCAACTGTAAACAACTAAACAACTTCAAACATCTCAATAGTATATAATATGACCCTTCATGCTGTACATCAACAACATTTCCTTCAATTCATCATGGCAAGTGAACAAGTAAATGTTTCTTTCATCCCTAATAAGAGAGGTGGTAGACACTTAGTTTATGGTGGTTATAAATTTCGTGTGAAGTCTCAGAATCAACCAAATATACATTGGAACTGCGTTAAAAAAGATTCTTTAGGATGTCGGTCAACTATCAACACGAAAAACGATTTTATCAGTTCGCCGATGGGGCAGCATAATCATCCACCAGATATGGAGCAGATTGTAGCCGGTGCTTTCCTAGCAGATTTAAAGAAAACCGTTCGACACGACAGCAAATCAGTGAGCGCACTTTACCAAGAGGAGCTTGGTTCTCTCAGATCGGATACCGACCCACTCATCATTGCTAAAGTTCCTACATTCTATAGCATCAAATCAGCATTATACAGGTCTCGTGCGAAAACCATACCGGCTCTTCCGAAAACTCGCTCAGCAATCAGCTTACCTGATAGTTACATGGAAACAACTGCAGGAGATCAGTTTTTACTGTCAGATCCAAGCAACGTCAACTGCCTCATTTTCAGCACAGCGTCAAACTTACACCTCCTCGACGAAGCGACTTCGTTTTTAAAAAATATGCTTTATGCCTTTAAATGTTCATATTATTATATTATACTTGCTCGTTTATTGCGTTGATAAATCAATAAAAAAATTACATTACATTCAGTCGAAATTCGGGTTTTTAAAAAATGTGCTTTATGTCTTTAAATGTTCATATTATTATATTATACTTGCTCGTTTATTGCGTTGATAAATCAATAAAAAAATTACATTACATTCAGTCGAAATTCGGGTTTTTAAAAAATGTGCTTTATGTCTTTAAATGTTCATATTATTATATTATACTTGCTCGTTTATTGCGTTGATAAATCAATAAAAAAATTACATTACATTCAGTCGAAATTCGGGTTTTTAAAAAATGTGCTTTATGTCTTTAAATGTTCATATTATTATATTATACTTGCTCGTTTATTGCGTTGATAAATCAATAAAAAAATTACATTACATTCAATCAACTCGTCGTTACTTGTGAGTTTCCCTGTGGTACATGGGTTAAATTGATAAAAATTATCTCCCAACATCCAAATTAACAAATTATCGCGGCACTTCTTTGATCTGCGGATTACTGACACCTACCCCATTAGAATCACATCGGCGGAACGGGAAGACCCCCTATTACGTTTCTCTCCGACATTGGATTGATGACTGCTTGGTTGATGACTGAGAGTTTAAACTGGCCATTTCAACACTTGA
Organism: Pictodentalium vernedei; assembly: GCA_031216915.1. Lineage (NCBI taxonomy): Eukaryota > Metazoa > Mollusca > Scaphopoda > Dentaliida > Dentaliidae > Pictodentalium > Pictodentalium vernedei. The sequence goes on along the minus strand of CM062295.1, from coordinate 348,880,924 downwards.
CAGTTAATCCACCAAAATCAGTATTCCACACAAAAGTTTAGCAAAATAAAGTTACCAATGTATTCCAAACAAACACTAGAATATAGCATGAATCAGAAGAAAAAAAACAGAAAGCTGATACAAGTTGATTTGGATTTTCCATTTCAAACATCAGAGCTCCGAAAAAGTTGCCCAGCCATGATGACAAGGGAAACAACTCTAGAACTCCAACAGTCTACCACTGGGCCACCGAGCTCCCTTGTGTAGCAGTACATGGGGATGACATAGCAGTAGGGATGTGTACATTTCAGTGCACTTAAAACCCTATTTTTGCGAATTTATTGCAAAAAAAACCCAATTCTCCAAACTAAATAATCCTTACACCCACAACAACGAGCCATGCATTTTTCGCAACTGGATCTCAGTATGTCAAAATCAGGTGTGCCTGAAGGAAGGATGCTGAGGTTAAAATGTAGATCTAAATTTACGGATTGCTAAGAAGAAACTATTTGGAAGTCGGTATTTGCAGATACGTTAACAAAACATGTAAAGAACTGTTAGGAAAAAGCAAATTAATTGCTGTTACCAGACAGAATACTGATCACTCGGATAACATTTGTTACTGTTTTCGACTCATCAGCAGAATATTTTGTTGGAAATTCTGTTTGCTGTTTTATTTAATACATGACGCATGTAAGCATATTGAATGTTGGTGTAGCGAAGGGAAACCACCTTCAGCTAAAAATTGTACAGACGGAAAATCTGTAGCATCTAACATTATTTGTGTTTTAGGAATGGATGGATTTCATGGAATTATTTTGGTTGGTCGATAAAAATGCTCATAGTCTTGACGTTTATATAGTCATTTCCTTCAATAAAAGCAACTCTGCTTTTCAAGTCGTCATGATCAATGGCAGTCTGAAATAATTGAAGATTAGAAAAAAATGAGACACTTGCCGAAGAGTGCTGTCTGGCAGAAAAAAAATTTGTTTCACAGCCTGTTGTCATTTACAGGTCATTATCGCAAGGTGGTAAACAGACACAAATATTATGGTAAGAAGATTACTAAATCGTCTCATCGTAAGTATCCAGGCTATTTTGTCCCAGTATTCTAATAGAATTGGAGCAGTTTCATTTCGTAGTGCTACTAGATGGATATTCTAGTGTTTGGGGTCCTCACAAATATAGGCCAATTCTAAAATAAATAACACGCCAATAATAGAAATGTCAGTTATGCATTTTTTAATGACTCAAAAGGTAATTGACGGTCCATATAAAAAGTCATATCAGAATGTATACATTTCGTAAATATTGATGTATCATCAGTAGACTGTAATATTTTCGAGGAATATTTCAAGTTTCAGCTCACTAACAAATATTTAGTAAGTCTTTGCTTTCGGCTCCAACTGGGAGTTTTAATAGTGGGTGGTGATATGTATCTATATTACACGTAATCTTATTTCCCACACATAACTACCGACCCTCGGGAACAAGACAATCCGGCGGTTAGAATACTTACATTGCACTTGGCAGACTTGCGGAACAAAGAAAGGTACTCCATCTCAAAAGATTACTTTTTAGAAGAAAGTCAGATTATGGTTGTGTGCATTACGTTTCTGCCAGAAAATCATATCTTAAAACACTCTATACAACAGGCAGTTATATTAAACATTTATAACATCGTCCATAGATTCAACTTTGTTGCGGCTTTCTTATAAGGGCGTAACGTTGAAGTTTCTTAACCACCTCTGTCCAAACTGTTACCAAACCCATGAACTCCTATTGATGAATATGTATTATATCCGACAAATGTAGATTCTCCATTTATTTATTTATTTATTTATTTATTTATTTATTTATTTATTTATTTATTTATTTATTTATTTATTTATTTATTTATTTATTGGTGTTTAAGGTAACATACTTATGGACAATGGCTAATCATGACCGTGACAGTTTTATGGATGGAGGAAGCGGGAGTACCCGGAGAGAGCCACCGAGCAACGACGAGCAGCTGCCACCTCCCCAACGTAGTAACTTAGCACTGCAGCACAGACAGGGTTAGATTGGTTGAATACATGCGCACCATCGATGTGTAGTACGCCTTAGTACACGGCGGCATCGTGCCCCCATGTGGACAATCGATGATAAGTGCCTTGCCCAAGGAAACAACGCGGGAGTCCGAATCGATCGCTCAGACGGTCACCCATCTGAGGCCTAAGCAGGCTCGACGCTGCTTCACTTCGGTGATCTGATGAGAACCGGTTACCATGTAGATTCTTTACCACAAATGAGAATCACATTCCTTTGATGGGAATTCAAATTAAACCGCATATGAAGTCACAACACCTGAATCAGATCCGATAAAAGAGAATTGTAAACCACGTACTCGCCCTTGTCATCTTAAAAAACCTAGCATTATTTTGGATCTAACTTGTTTATCAGTTGAGCCGTGCATATAATTTATTTCAGAAAAAAAACGTTTGCATTACCCCGTGTTCTCCTTTACAGGTAGATATCAAAAGCTTGTACACAAACACAAACATTATGGTAAGAAGATTTCTAAATATTCTCATCGTAAGTATCCATTAGTTTTATGTTCTTGTTTTGTCTTGCGTGCGTGCGTGCGTGCGTGCGTGCGTGCGTGCGTGCGTGCGTGCGTGCGTGCGTGCGTGCGTGCGTGCGTGCGTGCGTGCGTGCGTGCGTGCGTGCGTGCGTGCGTGCGTGCGTGCGTGCGTGCGTGCGTGCGTGCGTTTGGGGTTAACAGTTCGCACAGGCACAGACATTTCCTACTGAAATGTTCTTTTCATTTAATATGCCGCTGAAAAATTGTTTTCATTTACTAAACCTTGATGGGTTTCAAATATGACAAAAAAAACATAAAATTGATCTGAACTATGTGTTGAGCTTAGAACTGGTTAAACTGAATGGCAATAATTGATGTTATTCATTGATGGGCTCTAATTTAATCCTTACAAGGATGTTATGCAAGCTTTTATTCTTCTTATAGGTGATGGCAGGTCGAAGATTCAAAGGTTCATTTAATTTAGCATTGGTTAAATTGAATGCATCTTTTAACATTTTGGCTATTTCGATATTTATTCTGTTGTATGTTAAAGTGAAAGGGATGATGGACCTCCTTTCGCATTCTCCCACTGATATGTTCATACCAAATGGCCAGAGGGTTTGAAGCGTATTGATCCAAAAAGCTTCACGTTTTTTTTTCTAAATTTATCCGTTTCTTCAAATGAGTCTTTAATTGGTGGTTGCTCAATAGGATGGATTTTGAAATTTTCCAAAGAATGACCAGGAAGGTTATAATGTTGTGATACTGGGGCATCAGCATGATGTTTTATATAATGTTTGTGTCTAGTAGCACGTTCTCGGAAAGGATTTTGATTTTGATCAACATACTGTTTCCCACAGCATTCACAAGTGATAGGGTAAATAATGTTTGGTGAATCACAATGGAGGGAGTTACGAATCTGGTATGTGAGGGTAGGTGTGTGTGTGTGTGTGTGTGTGTGTGTGTGTGTGTGTGTGTGTGTGTGTGTGTGTGTGTGTGTGTGTGTGTGTGTGTGTGTGTGTGTGTGTGTGTGTGTGTGTGTGTGTGTGTGTGTGTGTGTGTGTGTGTGTGTGTGTGTGTGTGTGTGTGTGTGTTTGAGGTTAAAAAATCGCACTGGCACAGACATTTCCTACTGAAACGTTTTTTTCTTTTAATATGCCGCTGAAAAATTGTTTTCATTTATTGAACCCTGATGGGTTTCAAACGTAACAAAAAAGTACATAAAATTGATTTAAACTAAGTGATGAGCTTAGGAACTGGTTAAACTGACTGGCAATAATTGATGTTATTCATTGATGGGCTCTAATTTAGTCCTTACAAGGATGTTACGCAAGCTTTTGTTTTTCTTATAGGCGATGACAGGTCGAAGATTCAAAGGTTCATTTAATTTAGCATTGGTAAAATTGAATTCATCTTTTAACATTTTTGCTATTTCGATATTCATTCTGTTGTACGTTAAAGTGAAAGGAATGATGGACCTCCTTTCGCATTCGCCCTCTGATATGTTCATACCAAATGGCCAGAGGGTTTGAAGCGTATTGATCCAAAAAGCTTCACGTTTTTTTCTAAATTCATCCGTTTCTTCTAATGTGTCTTTAATTGGTGGTTGTTCAATAGGATGGATTTCGAAATCGTCCAAAGAATGGCCAGGAAGGTTAAAATGTTGTGCTACTGGGGCATCAGCATTATGTTTTATATCCTGTTTGTGTCTAGTAGCACGTTCTCGGAAAGGATTTTGACTTTGACCAACAAACTGTTTCCGACATCGCTTACAAGTGATAAGGTAAATAATGTTTGGTGAATCACAATGGAGGGGGTTACGGATCTGACAATAATTTTTCGTTTGTTCGGAGGAAAATTCGTCTTTCTGATCAGGCATAAAAGTATGCAGTCTACAACGAGGCTTTTTGCAATTAAATACCGCGCCACTACTATTTTGCAACGGTCTGTTGTGTTCAATCTTCAGTGGTTCGAAATCGGTAGTTTCAGCTGGACTTTCGAGCTTTTTCAGGGTTTGGGATTTCAGGCTACGCAGAAGGCGCAGCGAGTACCCTCTCGATCTGAGGGCGCCAAATAGAGTGGAACAAGCCTCATTGAAATTTACCTTATCACTTGAATTGCGGTGGAAACGAATGAGTTGTGATTTGATGATACCTTTAAATGTATGTTGAGGATGAAATGATTTTGTGTGCAACAATTGATGTGAATCAGTTGGTTTAAAATACACTTTATAATCTAAATGACCGGACGCCTGAAATTGCTTGCCTTTATACACGGTCACATCGAGAAAATCAACAGAATTTTCACTGATAGTAGCTTTCAATTTAATATTTGGATCGTGATTGTTCAAAATTTCTAAAAATTCATCAAAATCTTCTTTTGAATGTTCCCAAATAATAAAAATGTCATCTAAATACCTGAGATATACGAGAGGATGCTTTGCACATTTGCTTAAGGCATTTTCCTCCCATTCCGCTACATAAATGCTTGCAAAATTAGGACTGAATCTTTTGCCCATAGGACAACCCATTATTTGTAGAAAATATTCTCCATTGAATTGAAAGTGTGTGTGCGTTTGTCTTACCAACTTGACGAGGTAACTAGACAAAAGAGTTTGCGTGTTTCGCCATACCGAGGTACAAAAGACAAAAGAAACCCTTTACCTCGGTTGTTTTCTCAGAACTGTACCGGCAAAACGAGGTTGAAACCGTTAGTCCACACAAAGGACAGACAATGGGGTACCTCGGTATGTAGGGAAAACAAGACTGTGTGTGTGTGTGTGTGTGTGTGTGTGTGTGTGTGTGTGTGTGTGTGTGTGTGTGTGTGTGTGTGTGTGTGTGGGTTTGTCTTACCAACTTGACGAGGTAACTAGACAAAAGAGTTTGCGTGTTTCGCCTTACCGAGGTACAAAAGACAAAAGAAACCCTTTACCTCGGTTGTTTTCCCAGAACTGTACCGGCAAAACGAGGTTGAAACCGTTAGTCCACACAAAGGACAGACAATGGGATACCTCGGTATGTAGGGAAAACAAGACTGTGTGTGTGTGTGTGTGTGTCTGTGTGTGTCTGTGTGTGTGTGTGTGTGCGTTTGTCTTACCAACTTGACGAGGTAACTAGACAAAAGAGTTTGCGTGTTTCGCCTTACCGAGGTACAAAAGACAAAAGAAACCCTTTACCTCGGTTGTTTTCCCAGAACTGTACCGGCAAAACGAGGTTGAAACCGTTAGTCCACACAAAGGACAGACAATGGGGTACCTCGGTATGTAGGGAAAACAAGACTCTGTGTGTGTGTGTGTGTGTGTGTGTGTGTGGGTTTGTCTTACCAACTTGACGAGGTAACTAGACAAAAGAGTTTGCGTGTTTCGCCTTACCGAGGTACAAAAGACAAAAGAAACGCTTTACCTCGGTTGTTTTCCCAGAACTGTACCGGCAAAACGAGGTTTAAACCGTTAGTCCACACAAAGGACAGACAATGGGGTACCTCGGTATGTAGGGAAAACAAGACTGTGTGTGTGTGTGTGTGTGTCTGTGTGTGTGTGTGTGTGTGTGTGTGTGTGTGTGTGTGTGTGTGTGTGTGTGTGTGTGTGTGTGTGTGTGTGTGTGTTTCAAATGCCACAATCATGTCTTAGAGGAATTTAGAATGTTGGTTTCTGCCTCCCCCCCCGCCGGGATTCGAACTCTCGGCAACACCGCCTGGCAATCAGGAGTCCTGCGCCTAAACCACTAGAACATTGCACACCGAATGGCATCAGACGAAAACTGGCACGGGCTTGTGTGTGTTTTTCAAATGACACAATCATATTTTAAAGGAATTTTGAATGTTGGTTTCTGATCCCCTGTCGGGATTCGAACCCTCGGCAACACCGCCTGGCAATCAGTAGTCAAGCGCCTAAACCACTAGACCTTTGCACGCCGTCAAAAACGATGGCTGGAATCTAGCTTTTTAGATGAAGTCCTCATGATTACTTGATTCATCTTCCTTTCGGCAGCAGCATGAAAGTGTGGAACGCGCTGGCTACAGTGCGATGAAAGTGCTGTGGATGGCCTCAGACGAAGACTGGCTCGGGCTTGTGTTTTTTTCAAATGACACAATCATGTTTCAGAGGAATTTTGAATGTTGGTTTCTGATCCCCCGCCGAACCCTCGGCAACACCGCCTGGCAATCAGGAATCCAGCGCCTTTTTTTATTCCTTAAAAAACAAATAAAACTTTTTACAAAAAACAAATTAAATACTTGCTTTCTGTTAACCATAATCACATCATTATAGAAAAAATACACCAACCCGAGGGTTCCATTCGACCTGTCTTGGGGAGAGTTATCCTGTGACAATATGTCAGGATATGAGGAAATGATAAACTGGTAACAAATTAAGACTACGAAATATGGAATTACCTCCCTTAAGTTTTAAATTGCCTATACCACGAATCAATGAAAATAATGATAAAAATGTATATTCGCAATGCCAAAAAATAAAAAATGTTTCCATTGCAAAGTAGAAATCCGTTTATCATCATTATTTCCAATGCAATAACGGGAAGATAAATGTTATAGTCCAGGCACATTAGACATAAAAATGAGAAAGTAAGGAAAAAAATCGGAAAAAGCTGATTTTTGTATATGTTTCCGGGACACACATAGCGGATAAAGTGTGGAAAGTCCCCGCGAATCCGAGTTGAGCTTTTTTAGTTATAGCGTTTTTTTGATGAAAAAATTTTTTTTAAAAAAAATTCGACCCAGCTCCATATTTCTCATTCTTATTCGCATTAGTAGGGTGAGAATCATAAATATCGTGCTGAATTATATTGAGAATACATATCCCCAACAGAAAATGCCAACTTTGTACCAATCCTCACACTCAATGGTGAAATATTCACGAAAATGTACAAAATTACGAAAAAAAAAATTATGGTTTTCATACACACAACGTCCATTAAATCAAACCTACGACTACTTTGGGAGTTAAATTATATATCAAAAATTGCAGAAAAGCAGTGGCTTTATAATGATATATAACAATAGTCATTTATTCCATAATGAACTGGTGAAACGTGTGAAATATTAACCATACCCCCTAAACTCAAATTCAAACGGCATCGACTTTTCTCATTCAAATACCGTATTATAGCATCATTGTTTCAATTTCCATGTTCGATTAAATCACATAATGTGGTGTTCGCCTACACTCAAGATGCATTGGCATGTAATGTGTGCACGCCCTTGATGTGTACTCATAAACAAAGTTTTCGTTAGACTCGGCGGCTTCCATATGATTATGTCATATTTAGGGGCAATTGGTTCGATCATGGCTGGTAGCGGCTTGGATGAACTTTGGGGGACTGTTTATGCTGGTGGGTCAATCCATCATTTGATCAGTGGTCATGCATATTCAAGAGCAGTTCGTGCCCATTTGCTAACACAAATTGCCATTACAAAACTTGTGTTTGAAGAAAGCCGAACACTAGATAACATAGACTGCACAGAAGTCAATGAAATATTCTGTGGACTTGCCAGAGGTGACTGTACAACAGCTGACGCTGTCAATCAAGAAAGTGTCAACCATCTACTGTCAAAATTACACGAACTGCTCCAGAATGCGTCCGTAGGACGCACAGGAAAGCTTTGGGTACAATACTACAAGCAAATAGGTCTTCTCCAGTTGTTCTTGAGAGAAGAGCGCACAGGCGACTGGGAACTCCACACATATTGTGTTCGTAATATGATTCCAGTATTTCACGCAGGTGGTCATTTTGCATACGCAAAAAGTTTTCATCTCTATTTGCAGCAGATGAATGAGCTAACAGAAATAATGCAACAGGATGATTTGAAGTTGTTCGCTGAGAAAGGTTACTTTACCATAAGGCGCTCAGATAAATTCTGGGACGGGATATATTCTGATCAGACCATAGAGCAGTGTTTAATGACAATGTTCAAGCTCCCTGGTGGTCTCACACATGGCAGGGGAATAACCGATAGCACCTTTGCGAAATGGGTACATGGACTACCTCTTTGCCTTCCGATATGCAATGCTCTCGAAAATTTTGTTCATGTTCACACTGGTCATGGCGAACAACATCGGGATCTCCGCCAAAGTTCACAATTGACTGATGCCAATGATATCATAGCCCAAGAACATTAGGTTTCACTAGGGAAAAAAATCGGAGAAAGCTGATTTTTTTCAGGGAATGTCGAGTACATGTCACTGAACGATTAGACAAAAGTCCCCTAAAATCCCAGTTGAGCTTTTTTTTCTACAGCCTTTTTTCGAAAACGCGTTTGAAAAAAATCAAAAAAAATCGCACGAACTTTGTAACCTCGAATTGATCCAACTGTATTTTTTGTTTACGCGTATTTCGAGCTACATAATGTCTAATATACATTTACCTAGAGGAAAATGTGCATTCTGTGACAATTTCTGCGAAAAATTATTGAAAATTCACAAAAAAGTATCGGATTTACGCAAAAATGACGATTTTCCTAACGGATTTGCCCAAAGGGTCGTAGTACAGAACGGGATGTTAGTTGGACAGACGATAAAAAATCCACCACCATTTGAAGACTTTTATCATTGCTTACAAAATAGACATTATGGAAGACCCCCTCTGCTTCTGGCCGAGTTCCCCTTGGGAATAAAATTCGTCAGCATGAGAACTCAACTATTTTCGGGCTTGGGACCGAACAGACACGTCTGTGTCTGGCAGCATTAGATCAATAAATAATATTTACAGAATGTACAAAAATCAATAAATAATATTTACAGAATGTACAAATCAATCAACATGGATTAAGTTACATTGACTATTATCAACGCTATATACAGAAATGACATGACCTATATACATATTATTCATCGAACTCAGAAATTTCCGACAGGACAGTGTTTCTGTGGTTGTTACAAGAATCCGAACTGCAATTACATAAACCTGAGCAAGAGAGTCCTGACTTCTTACACCCACACCTTTTTGTACAAGCACTCTTGCAACCACAACTGATCAGATTCAGTAGGTTATCGGGGGCACATGGCTTTGTGGCTGCAGTCGGTACAAGAAGTCCATTGTCTAGCGACCACCCCCAATCCGTCGGAGGAAGCGAAGTGCCCAGCCATTGTTGGACCTGGAGATAACATCTGTAGACATGTTGTTGTGCAGCATCGCTGCTTGGTGGGAGTGAGGCTAGGTCGATGGGTTTATTCAGTTTAGATTTTGCTACATAACGCTTGTAAGTGACATATCTATATTGGTCGAGAGAGGAAACAGTTTTATTCACGTATAAGATCAGGAGAAGTTGTTCCCCGGCAGCGGCTACTGCACTTGGTGTACTGTCATCCGCCAAAATTGTGTTGACATACTGTTGTGAGTCGCTAGTAACATCGGAGACAATTGTACTGAATACTTTCTTCTTACCAACTCGAAAGAGTGCAGAAGTAGTGTCACAACCACTTATAGAATGTGCTACAAGGAGGTTGCTTCTATGGTCACCCATTTTGGTTGCTATTTCACTAACTGAAACTAGTAAGTTTGGGGTAATGGAATACATCATGTGAATATTACATCCCGGTTGAACTCGAGAGGTAAGAATGACTAACAAGTCTGTGTCTGTTCCCACAACGACAACATTGTTGTCATCTTGAGCGATGTCAAGTGCAGTTTCGGCTATCAGTACATCAGCATCAGCCTCGGCCTGCTTGGAATGAATATTGATAGCAGATTGCTCCTGCATTAGAAGATCGATCAGTTGGGTTTTGTTCTTGGCATTTGCAAGGAAATCGGATTGGGGTGTGGTGGCTGGTAACTCGGGTGAGATATTGATATCAATGGAATACCTGTCTTTAGATCTACGGGCTTGTTCCATGCCCTTTGTCGACATTGTACAAGCATAACCATCAAAAACAACCACGACGTTCGCCCCAAAATGTCTCACTAGATAATTGGAATATGATGTACATATGTCCTTATATGACGACTGTTTAGGCCATACAACTGCCCTCAATAAAAATCCACCATCTACAATAAACAGAGAATGTTCTGGGATTTTAGTTTGCTCGGAACCGTATGTTTTGAGGATCTTACCGAGCGTGCTTTTCTGTGTCTTCCTCATTCCAGCAGAATCAAACAATGCTGGTGGTTTCGGGGCGAGTTCATATTTGAGATACTCTTCCATCTCTGCTTGTGACTGAATAACACATGTGATGCGGTTGAACAGAATTGTGGGGTCAATCACTACCTTACTTCCACGGACTTTGATGCTATTTGCCATCGATGCGAAAGACTTCACAGTGTCAACACGTCGTAGTTTGATGCTGTTGAACGTTTTGCTTACAACATTCACCAATTTTGCGAACTTGGTCACAGTTCACAGTTTCGTCGGCCACAAGCCCGGTCGCTATAGAGACTAATTGTAGTGGATCTCTATTCTGAAAGGGGGAATGCACTCTGAGCCAGTTCAATAATTTGGTGATATCATTGGCATCAGTCAATTGTGAACTTTGACGGAGATCCCGATGTTGTTCGCCATGACCAGTGTGAACATGAACAAAATTTTCGAGAGCATTACATATCGGAAGGCAAAGAGATAGTCCATGTACCCATTTCGCAACAGTGCTATCGGTTATTCCCCTGACATGTGTGAGACCACCAGGGAGCTTGAACATTCTCATTAAACACTGCTCTATGGTCTGATCAGATTATATCCCGTCCCAGAATTTATCTGAGCGCCTTATAGTAAAGTAACCTTTCTCAGTGAACAACTTCAAATCATCCTGTTGCATTATTTCTGTTAACTGATCGATCTTCTAATGCAGGAACTATCTGCTATCAATATTCAGTCCAAGCAGGCCGAGGCTGATGCTGATGTACTGATAGCCGAAACTGCACTTGACATCGCACAAGCAGAGATGGAAGAGTAAAGAGTATCTCAAATATGAACTCGCCCCGAAACCACCAGCATTGTTTGATTCTGCTGGAATGAGGAAGACACAGAAAAGCACGCTCGGTAACATCCTCAAAACATACGGTTCCGAGCAAACTAAAATCCCAGAACATTCTCTGTTTGTTGTAGATGGTGGATTTTTATTGAGGGCAGTTGTATGGCCTAAACAGTCGTCATATAAGGACATATGTACATCATATTCCAATTATCTAGTGAGACATTTTGGGGAGAACGTCGTGGTTGTTTTTGATGGTTATGCTTGTACAATGTCGACAAAGGGCATGGAACAAGCCCGTAGATCTAAAGACAGGTATTCCATTGATATCAATTGATGATATCAATATCTCACCCGAGTTACCAGCCACCACACCCCAATCCGATTTCCTTGCAAATGCCAAGAACAAAACCCAACTGATCGATCTTCTAATGCAGGAGCAATCTGCTATCAATATTCAGTCCAAGCAGGCCGAGGCTGATGCTGATGTACTGATAGCCGAAACTGCACTTGACATCGCTCAAGATGACAACAATGTTGTCGTTGTGGGAACAGACACAGACTTGTTAGTCATTCTTACCTCTCGAGTTCAACCGTGATGTAATATTCACATGATGTATTCCATTACCCCAAACTTACTAGTTTCAGTTAGTGAAATAGCAACCAAAATGGGTGACCATAGAAGCAACCTCCTTGTAGCACATTCTATAAGTGGTTGTGACACTACTTCTGCACTCTTTCGAGTTGGTAAGAAGAAAGTATTCAGTACAATTGTCTCTGATGTTACTAGCGACTCGCAACAGTATGTCAACACAATTTTGGCGGATGGCAGAACACCAAGTGCAGTAGCCGCTGCCGGGAAACAACTTCTCCTGATCTTATACGTGAATAAAACTGTTTCCTCTCTCGACCAATATAGATATGTCACTTACAAGCGTTATGTAGCAAAATCTAAACTGAATAAACCCATCGACCTAGCCTCACTCCCATCAAGCAGCGATGCTGCACAACAACATGTCTACAGATGTTATCTCCAGGTCCAACAATGGCTGGGCACTTCGCTTCCTGCGACGGATTGGGGGTGGTCGCTAGACAATGGACTTCTTGTACCGACTGCAGCCACAAAGCCATGTGCCCCCGATAACCTACTGAATCTGATCAGTTGTGGTTGCAAGAGTGCTTGTACAAAAAGGTGTGGGTGTAAGAAGGCAGGACTCTCTTGCTCAGGTTTGTGTAATTGCAGTTCGGATTCTTGTAACAACCACAGAAACACTGTCCTGTCGGAAATTTCTGAGTTCGATGAATAATATGTATATAGGTCATGTCATTTCTGTATATAGCGTTGATAATAGTCAATGTAACTTAATCCATGTTGATTGATTTATACATTCTGTAAATATTATTTATTGATTTTTGTACATTCTGTAAATATTATTTATTGATCTAATGCTGCCAGACACAGACGTGTCTGTTCGGTCCCAAGCCCGAAAATAGTTGAGTTCTCATGCTGACGAATTTTATGCCAAAAGGGGAACTCGGCCAGAAGCAGAGGGGGTCTTCCACAATGTCTATTTTGTAAGCAATGATAAAAGTCTTCAAATGGTGGTGGATTTTTTATCGTCTGTCCAACTAACATCCCGTTCTGTACTACGACCCTTTGGGCAAATCCGTTAGGAAAATCGTCAATTTTTTGCGTAAATCCGATACTTTTTTGTGAATTTTCAATAATTTTTCGCAGAAATTGTCACAGAATGCACATTTTCCTCTAGGTAAATGTATATTAGACATTATGTAGCTCGAAATACGCGTAAACAAAAAATACAGTTGGATCAATTCGAGGTTACAAAGTTCGTGCGATTTTTCTTGATATTTTTCAAACGCGTTTTCGAAAAAAGGCTGTAGAAAAAAAAGCTCAACTGGGATTTTAGGGGACTTTTGTCTAATCGTTCAGTGACATGTACTCGACATTCCCTGAAAAAATCAGCTTTCTCCGATTTTTTTCCCTAGTGAAACCTAATGTTCTTGGGCTAAAAAGGAACAAGTTATCCCATCAGAAGGTCGTTGGCTTTATCAGTAAAACAGCTTTATAGAATCTTAATAAACACGTTGTTTCAGTCTGATTGAATGACGAGTGCTTCAATGGCACTCTACTGCAAATTATAATAAAACAAGTGTTTGTAGACACAAGGAACATATTATCCCATCAGAAGCTCGTTGGCTTTATCAGTAAAATAGCCTTATAGAAACTAACTGAACACGTTGTTTTAATCCTATTGACTGACGAGCGCTCCAAAGGCACTCTACTGCAGAATGTACTAAAAAGGTTTGTGTTGACAAAAGGAACAAATTATCCCATCCGAAGATCGTTGGCTTTATCAATAAAGCAGCTTTATAGAAATTGAATGTACACGTTGTTTTACTTCAAATGACTGAAGAGCGCTTCAAAGGCACTCTACTGCAAATTGTAATAAAACAAGCTTTTATGGACAAAGGGAACAACTTATACCATCAGAAGCTCGTCGGCTTTATCGGTAAAAGAGCTTTATAGAAACTAAATAAACACGTTGTTTCAATCCAACTGACAAACGAGTGCTCCAAAGGCACTCCACTGCAAATTGTAATAAACCAAGTTTTTGTTGACAAAAGGAATAAATTATCCCATCAGATGATCGTTGGCTTTATCAGTAAAACAGCTTTATAGAATCTAAACGAACACTTTGTTTTAGTCTGACTGAATGACGAGTGTGCTTCAATGGCACTCTACTGCAAATTGTAATAAAACTAGTTTCTGTTGATAAAAGGAACAAATTATCCCACCAGAAGATCGTTGGCTTTCTCAGTAAAACAGCTTTATAGAATCTAAATGAACACGTTGTTTTAGTCTGATTGAGTGACGTGTGCTTCAATGGCACTCTACTGCAAATTTTAATAAAATAAGTTTGTGTTGACAAGAGGAACAAATTATCCCACCAAAAGATCGTCGGCTTTATCAGTAAAACAGCTTTATAGAAACTGAATAAACACATTGCTTTAATCCAAAAGAGCTGACAAGTGCTCCAAAGGCACTCTACTGCAAATTGTAATAAAACAAGTTTGTGTTGACAAGAGGAACAATTTATCCCATCAGAAGATCGTCGGCTTTATCAATAAAACACCTTTATTGAGACTGAATGTACACATTGCTTTAATCCAATTGATTGACAGGTGCTCCAAAGGCACTCTACTGCAAATTGTAATAAAACAAGTTTTGTGGACAAAAGGAACAAATTATCCCATCAGAAGGTCGTTGGCTTTATCAGTAAAACAGCTTTACAGAATCTTAATAAGCACGTTGTTTTAGTCTGATTGAATGACGAGTGCTTCAATGGCACTCTACTGCAAATTATAATAAGACAAGTTTTTGAAGACATGAGGAACATATTATCCCATCAGAAGCTCGTTGGCTGTATTAGTAAAACAGCCTTATAGAAACTAACTGAACACGTTCTTTTAATCCTATTGACAGACGAGCGCACCAAAGGCACTCTACTGCAAAATCAACTAAAAAAGTTTGTGTTAACAAAAGGAACAAATTATCCCATCCGAAGATCGTCGGCATTATCAGTAAAGCAGCTTTGTAGAAACTGAACGAACACGTTGTTTTAATTCAAATGACTGAAGAGCGCTCCAAAGGCACTCCGTTGCAAATGTAATAAAACAAGTTTTTGTGGACAAAAGGAACAAATTATCCCATCAGAAGCTCGTCGGCTTTATCAGTAAGACAGCTTTATAGAAACTAAATAAACACATTGTTTTAGTCCAATTGACTGACGAGTGCTCCAAAGGCACTCCACTGCAAATTGTAATAAAACAACTTTTTGTGTACAAGAGGAACAAATTATTCCATCAAAAGCTTGTCGGCTTTGTTAGTAAAAGAGCTTTCTAAAAAGTATAGCACTCCACTGCAAATTGTAAGAAAACAAGTTTTTGTGAGCAAAAGGAACAAATTATCCCATCAGAAGCTCGTCGGCAGTATCAGTAAAACAGCTTTATAGAAACTAGATAAACACGTTGTTTTAATCCAATTGACTGACGGGTGCTCCAAAGGCACTCCACTGCAAATTGTAATAAAACAAGTTTTTGTGAACAAAAGGAACAAATTATCCCGTCAGAAAACGAGTCCCTATGGATATAGGCCTCAAGCAGGGGTGTATCTTTTCACCGATTTTGTTTGCATTGTATGTTAAAGATTTAGGGGACGAACTAATTCAGAGTGCGGAGGGGGTAAATGTTGGAGACATAAAGATACCAGGCCTATTCTTTGCGGACGACATGGTGTTAATGTCTAGAACTGAACAGGGGCTAGAGAAACTGCTGGAAATTGTTGGTAGATATGGGAACACTTGGCGGCTCGAACTAAATGAAAATAAAAGCAAGGTAATACCCGTTGGACGCAAGGTAGATATGACGAAGAGATGGAGAGTGGGGGAGTTCTCAATCCCCGAAGGGGAAAGCAAACAAATCACTGTAGGAGAAACGGGAGAATATGAGTATCTAGGGGTAAGCATAAATATAACGGGAAGACGGGTGTACAGAAATTACTCAGCCAAACTGATTCTGAAGGGGAAAAGAATTCTGAACCAACTAAAACTTTTAGGGAAAAATAGTTTTAACAAGGTCTTTGTGGGGAAAACACTGTGGGAGAGGGTGGGTTTACCAAGTATAACGTATGGCACGGACGTGATTCCATTAAACCAAACCGTTATTAAGAAGTTGGAAAATACTCAAAATGATGCCGGCAGATGGATAACAGGGTCGGGTAATGCTGCAGCTTTGGAAGCAGTAAGGGGGGAGCTTGGGTGGATGAAAATCAAGGACAGGGTAGATTTGGGAAAACTGTGTTACTTTAACTACTTGAGAAACCTGCCTGACAACCGGTGGTGCAAATTGATGCTCGATACCATTTGGAATTCTAATATAGAAACGGGGTGGTCAAAACATGTGAGGGAACTAATGGACAATTACTCTATAGAGGTCACAAACATAGAAGTAGGAATGAAAGAAGGCAAAAGGTTTGTCAAAGAGAGAGTCATGGAAGATTGCAATCGAAACTGGCGAGCAGGGGTTAGCGTGAAAAGATCACTGCAGGAGTTACAATATAAAGAAAAGCCAGCTTTTGAGAAGTACCTAGATGGCACCTTTGGAGGGTCACTGCTGTTCAAACTGAGATCAAGATCACTGGAGCTTCGGGGAAAAATTGGGAGAGATGGGGAAAAGGGATGCCAAATGTGCCACTCTGGAGTAGTGGAGACCTTGGAACATTTTCTCTTGGAATGCCCACAGTATATACCTCATAGAATAAAATTTACTGGAAAAATAATGCAGAAGTGGGGTGAAGAAACAAAGGATAGATGGCTGAAGGGGGACACGAGGGAGAGGGTAGGAATGCTTATTGAAGAAATTGAAAAAGAGGAAGTGAGGGACACTATTAAGCAGTTTATATCTGAATGCTGGGAGGAGAGGAGGGGAAGAGGGGGTGGGGTGCAGGGGGAATGATGGCCTTCTCTTATGAGGACCGCGACAAATCAGCGGCTGGCCAAAGAGTTATTATTATTAGAAGCTCGCCGGCTTTATCAGTAAAACAGCTTTATAGAAACTAAATAAACACGTTGTTTTAGTCCAATTGACTGACGAGTGCTCCAAAGGCACTCCACTGCAAATTGTAATAAAACAACTTTTTTGTGGACAAGAGGAACAAATTATCCCATCAAAAGCTTGTTGGCTTTGTTAGTAAAAGAGCTTTCTAAAAAGTAAATGAACACGTTGTTTTAATCCAATTGGCTGACGAGTGCTCCAGAGGCATTCTACTGCAAATTGTAATATAACAAGTTTGTGTAAGATCGTCGGCTTTATCAGTAAAACAACTTTATAGTAACTAAATAAACACGTTGTTTAATCCAATTGACTGACGAGTGATCCAAATGAACTCTACTGCAAATTATAATAAAACAAGTTTTGCGGACAAAAAGAACAAATTATCCCATCAGGAGGTCGTTGGCTTTATCAGTAGAACAGCTTTTTTGCTCTTAATAAATACATTGTTTTAGTCTCATTGCATGACGAGTGCTTCAATGGCACTCTGCTGCAAGTTATAATAAAACAAGTTTTTGTTGACAAAGGAACAAATTATCCTATCAGAAGATCTTTGGCTTTATCAGTAAAACAGCTTTATAGAATCTAAATGAACACGTTGTTTTAGTCTGATGGAATGACGTGTGCTTCAATGGCACTCTACTGCAAATTGTAATAGAATAAGTTTGTGTTGACAAGAGGAACAAATTATCCCACCAGAAGATCGTTGGCTTTATCAGTAAAACAATTTTTTGAAACTGAATGAACACATTGCTTTAGTCCAACCGGCTGACAAGTGATCCAAGGGTACTCTACTGCATATTGTAATAAAACAAGTTAGTGTTGACAAGAGGAACAAATTATCAGGAGATCGTTGGCCTTATCAGTAAAACAGCTTTATTGAGACTGAATGAACACATTGCTTTAATCCGACTGACTGACAAGTGCTCCAAAGGCACTCTTCTGCAAATTGTAATAAAACAAGTTTTGTGGACAAAAGGAACAAATTATCCCATCAGAAGCTCGTTGGCTTTATCAGTAAAACAGCCTTATAGAAACTAACCGAACACGTTCTTTTAATCCTATTGACTGACGAGCGCCCCAAAGGCACTCTACTGCAAAATGTACTAAAAAGTTTGTGTTGACAAAAGGAACAAATTATCCAATCAGAAGCTCGTCGGCATTATCAGTAAAACAGCTTTATAGAAACTAGATAAACACGTTGTTTTAATCCAATTGACTGACGAGTGCTCCAAAGGCACTCCACTGCAAATTGTAATAAAACAAGTTCTTGTGAACAAAAGGAACAAATTATCCCGTCAGAAGCTCGCCGGCTTTATCAGTAAAACAGCTTTATAGAAATTAAATAAACACGTGGTTGTAGTTCAATTGACTGACGAGTGCTCCAGAGGCACTCCACTGCAAATTGTAATAAAGCAACTTTTTTGTGGACAAGAGGAACAAATTATCCCATCAAAAGCTTGTTGGCTTTGTTAGTAAAAGAGCTTTCTAAAAAGTAAATGAACACGTTGTTTTAATCCAATTGGCTGACGAGTGCTCCAGAGGCATTCTACTGCAAATTGTAATAAAAGTTTGTGTAAGATCGTCTGCTTTATCAGTAAAACAGCTTTATAGTAACTAAATAAACACGTTGTTTTAATCCAATTGACTGACGAGTGATCCAAATGTACTCTACTGCAAATTATAATAAAACAAGTGTTTTGTGGGAAGAAAACAAATTATACGTGTTAGGGATATGTGTGATTAACTATTTACTAATATACGCCTACCTTATCAGTTATCCGTTCTGCTTTTTTATAACACATATCATAGAAACTAAATAAACAAGTGTCAGGAAGATATTAAAAAAATCTCGGTAATTATTGGTTCAATTATTCCCATGAATTTTAGAAGAAACTGTCACCAAAAGTGTCCTTCTGTGATGTTTCTTGGGGATTAAGAATATTATCAAGTTCACTCTCAGTTCGAAATCTGTGAATACTTCCACTCCGTAGTTTAATGTAGAGTTTCCCATCTGTTGACCAAGAGTTACTCACTTTATCATCTTTGAATGCTTTCTGTAATAGGAAGTTATTCAACTTTGTGAGATCCTCAACAATAGTGACACCTGACCCTTTTAGTAGTTTTCTGGTTTTAATCACGTCAGTTTTGTGAGTCCTAGAAATGAATTTCACTATTATCGGCCGAGGTTTAGAAGGCTGGTTAGATCGTAAGCGGTGTGCAATGGAAATATCTGAAATATCTTTTCGTAGCTTAAGTTTTTCATTCAGCAACTTTACCACTTTCTGTGCACTCACAGTTGCTGATTCATTTCTATCTCTTTCTTCCATTAAACCGTATATCCGTATAGAATCCTTCCGAGAATGCTGTTCTATATCATTGAGTCTATATTTTAAGTCTCGATCATGATCCTGATCACGTTTCATTTGTGTTTCATGTGTGTCTGCCCCTGGGTGCCCTGAAAGCCTATCTGAGAGTTTTTTGTTTTCGGTACCAAGAAAATCACACCTCTGTTCAAGCTCAAAGATCCTACCTTCGAGAACACCCATTTTCTTCTCAAGCGTATCAATAATTTGGGATTTAAGTTTATACAACTCGACAGTCAGATCTGTTTTGGAAACCTGTGATTGTGTGGCGATTTTCAAGTCCTTCTCAGTTGCAAGGTTATCAAATCTGGCCGATATATCGCTTAATCGTTTATTAAGCTGTTGGAAACTGGTGCTAAAGTTGCTTAAGTTAGAACTTTCCAAAGAATCCTCACTAGACATTGTCTTGTTCGCATTGTCGCACGTCTCCTCGACCTCAGGGATAGTATCTCTTGTCACATTTGGCTTTTCCACATCCTTCTCGAAAAAACTCCCCAAATCTGCTAGAGTGGTTTGTTTCTTGGATTTATGAGTTAGTGATGCATCTTCTTCACTACTGAAGGAATTCACATGCCCATTCGCACTGGAAGACGCTGACCTGTTTTTCCTTTTTCCTTTTCGACCCATTATTTTCAAACATCAAAAATACTTCTCGCAGTCAGTGAGTGTAAAACAAATCCAATGAAATCCAAATGACCTACTCAGGTGTTCAGTGAAGCACTCAGGTGTTTTACCTTCAAGGAATAACAAAAGGCAGAAGCAGAGATCCCCTACAGCTGAGAACTGTTCATGATCGTTCTTTGTGTGATGTTAGCTGGTTAACACCATAATGATTTATTCTTTTCAAATGACACGAAACAGTGGTGACTGTTTGAATAATCTTCAATAAATCGGCAATTTAAAAATTATTATAACTGGTAAAATATTGAAAATATATCCATGACATGCCCCTCGACAGTCACAAAAAATCAGAGATTCATCCTAATCCATCAACAAGGAAAAACCGAAAATCGATTTGCAGTGCGCCTTAGTACACATCGCCACCCGCCATTGTTTTTTCTCCAGCCACATACATTATTTAAAACAAACCACAAAATAGTATTTTTGTGTCTGTATGGTTGTTTAGTATTTGTTCCATTTGTGTAGCAGTAAACATAATTATTTATTTATTGGTGTTTAAGGTCACGTACTTATGCACAATGGCTAGTCGCGAGCGCGACAGTTTTATGGGCGGAGGAAGCCGGAGTACCCGGGGAGAACCGTCGAGCATTGACCAGCAACTGTCAGCTCCTCAACATTCGAACTCTGCTCAAACTCCAAGCAGAGTTACCGCGATTGAAGACATGTGCAGTACGCCTTAGTATACGGCGCCACATCCAGCCCCTATGTTGGCAACCGGGATAAAGTGCCTTCCCAAGGACACACCGCGGGTCGTCCCGATCGGGGATCGCACTCGGGACCTCAAGCATAGAAGTCAAACAGTCTACTACTTGGCCACCGCGCTCCCCTGTGCAGCAGTAAATAAGGATGACATAGCAGTAGGGCTGTGTACATTTCAGTGTTCTTAAAGCTCTACACCTTTTTCTAATTTCTTGAATTAAAACCAATTCTCCAAACTAAATAATCCTTACACACACAAGAGCGAGCCATGCTTTTTTCACAACTGGATCTCAGTATGTCAAAATGAGGTATGCCTCATAGAAGGATGCTGAGGTTAAAATGTAGATCTACATTTACGGATTGCTAAGAAGAAAATATTAGGAATATTGCAGAAACCTTAACAAAAAATGTGAAGAACCGTTAGGAAAAAGAAAGTTAATTGCTGTTAACAGACAGAATACTGATCACTCGGATAATATTTATTACTGTCTTCGACTCATCGGCAGAATATTTTGTTGGAAATTGCTTTTGCTGTTTTAATTAATACATGACGCATGCAAAACATAATGAATGTCGGTTTAGTGAAGGGAAACCACCTTCAAATAAAAATTGTACAGACAGAAAATCTATAGCATCTAGCTTTATTTGTGTTTTAGGAATGGATGGATTTCTTCAATAAAAACAACTCAACTTTTCAAGTCGTTATGATCAAGATATGAATAAATATTGGAGAACACCTGCTGTCAGCTTTCCTCTTACCCAAACAAGACTTGTAATTCCCCTTTATAATCCTTGTTCGAGACCGTTTGACGGTTTAAAAACCGAGCAATGTTTCCTTTCAGATGAGAATGAACTATTGTGTATTCATTGTTCATACAGTTCATTATAGAGTGGACGGTATTGTAGCTGGGTCGGGGCCTGATCCGGTAGTGGTATTACATGTGGGGTCCAATAACATCAGGGAGAGGAAATCAGTTCGTTTGGTGGACACATACAAGGACCTAATTAGTAAGCTACTTAGCAGGAATGCTCGGATCATCGTTTCAGGGGTGCTCCCCGTTATGGGTGGTGGGAATGAGAGGAACTCGCGGATTATGGCACTAAACGAGGAGCTGGAAGAGCACTGCAAAGACTTGGAAATACATTTCATTGACGACTGGGATTCTTTCTGGGAACAAGGAGAGTTGTATGGGCGAGACGGATTGCATTTAAGTAGGATGGGTACAGACCTGTTGGGCCAAAAAATTTTACAGGTGACTGGGCCTTTTTTGGAGAAAAGGGGGGTAGGGGACCACAGCCGATAACCCAGAGGGGCACAAATGCTGGGAACATAGGAAGAACAACAAACATGCACAATACAGGGACATACCAGGGTTATAATAATGTGCCAGTTATGACAAAAAAACAAAGATTCATTAAGTTTGGGTACTGCAACATCCAGGGTCTGCACAAGAAAGTAAGCGAAATATCAACAATGATGGACGAAGGAGACTTCGATATAATGGGTCTAAGTGAGACGTGGATACGACGGGATGAGCGGGTTGATCAGATGAAGGGTTGCGTGTGGATAGGATCTGGGCGAACTGAGGGTCAGAAACGGGGTGGGGGTGTTGGTATCTACGCTAAAGAGGAATTACAGCCCTCATTGAATACAGATCTCACAGAAGCAAGGACCTCAGATTCCAGTATCCAACGAAATAGTCTGGGCAAAAATCAAGTTAGGAAGCAGGAGTGTTGCCGTTGGTGTTGTATACTTAGCAGTGGAGGGAAGTAAGCCCGAGTGGAATGATTCAATATATACAACTCTTAGATCGAATATCACAGAGCTTGGAAGCAGAGGCTTCAGTATTGTCCTAATGGGGGACTTCAATGGGCACATCGGGGATAAGGAGGAGGGCATACAGGGAGGTGATAGGAAAATTAACACGAATGGGAGGAAGATGTTGGACCTATCAAAAGAGCTTGGTGTAAAGATCCTGAACAGGGATGCGAAATGTAAGGGTAAATGGACCTGGGAGAGGAACGATACGAAAACAATAATTGATTATATACTCACTGACATTAGCGTATGGAGGGAGGTTATAGATGTAGAAATAGATGACGAGGGAAAAAATGACTTGGGTAGTGATCACAACCTGATAACAGTTAAGATTATGGGCAAAAAGACGAATAGAGACAGAAATACCTTCAAGGAAGTTTGGGGACTAAAACAAGGAGCCGACTGGAAGCAGTTTCGGGAAAAACTAAAACCAAATCTTGAATGTATACCTAGGGATGCAAATGTCCAGAGTATTTCAGATGGCATAGTAAATAGCCTAACAGAGGCAGGGAAGGATTGTATAGGAAGGGTGAGGGTCCCAACGAGAGAGCTTGGATACAGGGTTAACGAGGGACTGAAAAAGGCTATAAAAGAAAGGAAGGTAAAATGCGCTGCTTACAGAAGAAGTAGGAAGCTTAAAGGGGTGGATAACAATGACACGAGACTAATGAAAGGAGAATATGAACTGGCACGGAGAAAGGTGAATGAGATAAAGAATAATAATAGGAAGGAGCGCAATTGCAGTCTTGCCAGAACAATAAAGAAGACGGGGGGTTCGAGCTCAAACGTATTTTGGAACTGGGTAAATAAACGGGGGAAAAGTAGTGTGCAGAGTATCAAAGTGGATGGGGAAAGTACAGAAGATAAAGGCCGTATCGCTTCAGAGTTAGTCAAGCACTGGGAAAAGATAAACGATAGGCGATGGGGCAGTGGGTCCCCACCAAAAAGAAATACACTGGTGGAGGAGAACCTATCCAATCGTGTATGTAGCGAAATAACGGCAGAAGAAGTGCGGAACGTGGTCTCGAAATTAAAAAATGGTAAAGCGGGAGGGACTGATGAAATTCCGAACGAATTCCTCAAAAATGGAGGGGAGGCACTTATTGAAGTCCTGACAAACCTTTTCAACCTGGCTCTGCGAAAGCAAGAGGTCCCCAGAGAGTGGAGGGAAAGTAAGGTGTCGTTCATACACAAAAAGGGGGATAAGGAAGTTCTAGATAACTATAGGGGGATATTAGTTAGTAGTAACATCGGAAAAGTATTCTGTAAGGTCATATACGGTAGACTAGAGGAAGTTATTGAAGAGAAAGGTTTTTTAGGAGAAATTCAAAATGGTTTCAGGAAAGGACGAAGAGTCACTGATCACCTATTTACACTCACCCAACTGATAGAATCAACAAAGGCTGAAAAGAAAAAGATGTTTCTGGCAGATGTGAAAAAAGCGTACGACCGAGTGTGGAGGGAAGGTATGTGTCGAAAGCTCGAGGGCATCGGACTGGGGGGTGACTTTGTGGGAATCATGAAAGCACTGTATACAGATGTGCAAAGCCATCTCTGTCTAGGGAGTATCACTACAAAACGAGTCCCTATGGATATAGGCCTCAAGCAGGGGTGTATCTTTTCACCGATTTTGTTTGCATTGTATGTTAAAGATTTAGGGGACGAACTAATTCAGAGTGCGGAGGGGGTAAATGTTGGAGACATAAAGATACCAGGCTTATTCTTTGCAGACGACATGGTGTTAATGTCTAGAACTGAACAGGGGCTAGAGAAACTGCTGGAAATTGTTGGTAGATATGGGAACATTTGGCGGCTCGAACTAAATGAAAATAAAAGCAAGGTAATACCCGTTGGACGCAAGGTAGATATGACGAAGAGATGGAGAGTGGGGGAGTTCTCAATCCCCGAAGGGGAAAGCAAACAAATCACTGTAGGAGAAACGGGAGAGTATGAGTATCTAGGGGTAAGCATAAATATAACGGGAAGAGGGGTGTACAGAAATTACTCAGCCAAACTGATTCTGAAGGGGAAAAGAATTCTGAACCAACTAAAACTTTTAGGGAAAAATAGTTTCAATAAGGTCTTTGTGGGGAAAACACTGTGGGAGAGGGTGGGTTTACCAAGTATAACGTATGGCACGGACGTGATTCCATTAAACCAAACCGTTATTAAGAAGTTGGAAAGTACTCAGAATGATGCCGGCAGATGGATAACAGGGTCGAGTAATGCTGCAGCTTTGGAAGCAGTAAGGCGGGAGCTTGGGTGGATGAAAATCAAGGACAGGGTAGATTTGGGAAAACTGTGTTACTTTAACTACTTGAGAAACCTGCCTGACAACCGGTGGTGCAAATTGATGCTCGATACCATTTGGAATTCTAATATAGAAACGGGGTGGTCAAAACATGTGAGGGAACTAATGGACAATTACTCTATAGAGGTCACAAACATAGAAGTAGGAATGAAAGAAGGCAAAAGGTTTGTCAAAGAGAGAGTCATGGAAGATTGCAATCGAAACTGGCGAGCAGGGGTTAGCGTGAAAAGATCACTGCAGGGGTTACAATATAAAGAAAAGCCAGCTTTTGAGAAGTACCTAGATGGCACCTTTGGAAGGTCACTGCTCTTCAAACTGAGATCAAGATCACTGGAGCTTCGGGGAAAAATTGGGAGAAATGGAGAAAAGGGATGCCAAATGTGCCACTCTGGAGTAGTGGAGACCCTGGAACATTTTCTCTTGGAATGCCCTCAGTATATACCTCATAGAATAAAATTTACTGGAAGAATAATGCAGAAGTGGGGTGAAGAAACAAAGGATAGATGGCTGAAGGGGGACACGAGGGAGAGGGTAGGAATGCTTATTGAAGAAATTGAAAAAGAGGAAGTGAGGGACACTATTAAGCAGTTTATATCTGAATGCTGGGAGGAGAAGAGGGGAAGAGGGGCTGGGGTGCAGGGGGAATGATGGCCTTCTCTTATGAGGACCGCGACAAATCAGCGGCTGGCCAAAGAGTTATTATTATGGAAACCTATTCTGGACTGGACAGCAGGTGTCATTGGTTGAAACTAGCTGGAGCGGTGTCTGGATGTCTAGTTGGTAATACGAAAATGTTTAGTCTGTAATTTCGTAAAAATAAATAAGGCGTAAAAGAGTTAGAAACAATAAACTTGGCTGGCCCATATCAAATGGAAGTCTAAGGAGCTGAGCCTGTTGGTCAAATTATTCTAAGCATGAAATTAGTATAAATTGCCTTTTCAATTTTTTTCTGATGAGCTGTCGGTACCCCCAGCTGCATTTGCTGATGTAAAGAAAAGTGAGCCATTATGTAGTTGCAGGTGACTGCGCATACGCATCTAGAATGCTCACGTAGTATGACGCGGGCCGATGCTGCGCTTGTCCAAGGTCAGAGATTCAACCAGATTCATTGGCCCGCTAGTGCTCACCCCCTTGGGCTGCGATATACATGTTTCATTTGTTACTACTGATCATTGCCATCATTCTTACGAAAAGTGCTATAAAACGTAGGAGACGACTCACATAAGCCTAAGCCTTCCTGTCGAATCCTAGTTTATCTGCCGATCTAATTAACACTGTTGCTGTTATCTGTACACTGCTAGCAAAATGTCTTTTTTGGTTAATCTATTGTACTGCTATGTAATGTATACATATAGCATTATCTTGAATAAATAGTGTTTAAACTAAACTAAATGACAGTCTGAAATATTTGAAGGTTAGAAAAAAATGAGACAATTACCGAAGAGTGCTGTCTGACAGAAAAAAAACTTTGTTTCACAGCCTGTTTTCATTTACAGGTCATTATCGCAAGGTGGTACACAGATACAAATATTATGGTAAGAAGATTACTAAATCGTCTCATCGTAAGTATCTAGCCTGTTTTGTACCTGCATTCTAATAGAATTGAGCATTTTCATTTCGTAGTGGCACTAGCTGGATATTCATGTGTGCAGTTTCACTCACAATCAGCTTTGGGGTCCTCACAAATATAGGCTAATTCTAAAATAAATAACACGCCAGTAATAGAAATTTCAATTACGTATATTTTATGACTCAAAAGGTAAAAAGTCATATCAATAAGTATACTTTTAGTAAACATTGATGTATCATCTGTAGATTGTAATAGTTTCGAGGAATATTTCAGCTCTCTAACAAAAATTAGTACAGTCTTAGCTCTCGGCTCCAACTGAGAGTTTTAAGAGTGGGTGGTGATATGTATCTATAATACACGTAATCTTATTCCCCACATAGAACTACTTACCCGCGGGAACAAGACAATCCTGAGGTACACATACTTTTACGCTGCACTTGTCAGACCTGCGGACAAAAGAATGTTACTCCATCTCTATAGATTACTTTTTGGAACAAAGTTAGATTATGGTTGTGTGGATTCAGGCCTGAAAATAAGGCGTCTGACATTTGCAGAATGAGGTCCCCAGAGGGTGAATTTGATGATGCAATCCCATATATTTTGTGTAATACCTTCACCATTGACTTGTATAATGTGTACTGTTGAATAAAATATCATATCATATCATATCCCATACAGTGGGCCAATTTATCCTCTGGGTACCTCTTTCTGTTTAGTTTTGAGACCCTGATTCAGACTGAGGTTCACAGAGGGTAAATTTAGTGATGCTACCCTGCCATGCAGGGTAGCATCACTAAATTCAACCTCTGGGGACCTCAGTTTGCAGATGTCAATCTGCTTATTTTCTGGCTTGTGTGGATTACGTTTCTGCCAGAAAATTAGGCCTTAAACCACTCTCTACAACATACAACAGGCAGTTGTATTAAACATTTATAACATCATCCATAGATTCAAAGGTTGTTGAGGCTTCCTTTTAAGGGCGTAACAGTAAATTTCCTTTATCACGCCCCTCTAAACTGTCAGCAAAAACATGAACTCCGATTTATGAATATGTATTACATCCTCCGAATGTAGATTCTTTACCACAAATGAGAATCACATTCCTCTAACGGGATTTCAAATTAAACCACATATGAAGTCACAACACCTGAATTAGATCCGATAAAAGAGAATTGTAAACCACATACTCGCCCTTGTCATCTTAGAAACCCTAGCATTATTTTGGATCCAATTTGTTTATTAGTTGAATCGTGCATATAATTTATTTTAGAAAAACGGAACGTTTGCATTACCCAAGGATGTTCTTTACAGGTAGATATCAAAAGCTTGTACACAAACATTCTGGTATGAAGACTTCTAAATATTCTCATCGTAAGTATCCAAAGTATTACGTTCATGTATTTTAATCTAACGGACTTCTGTGTCCTCACCAAAAAACATAGGAATAAAAAAAGGTCGCCACAGTGGCGGAGTATACATTTATTCAAAGAAAGTCTTTCTGAAGGGGTTAAACTAGCTGCAAAATCTAACATGGTATAATATGGCTTCAACTTAATAAAAGAATTAATATGCAAGATAATATTTATCTTTGTGCAGCTTATCTAGTGCCAACTACTTCAAGCTACTTTGATGAGGATATAACTATTTTTGATTATTTACAGGAATCTATAACTACATTTAGTAAAGTGGGAGAAGTCCTAAGACTTGGTGATAATACAGATTATATTCAGAATGACAATATTTTCGATATTGTAACCAATGAATCAAATAGCAGTATGAGTAAGCAGGTTTTAAGCAATACGATAGAGCGTTGCTTGCAAGGCAGTGTTACAAACGGTTATGGTCAACTATTAAGGATGTGTATATGTCCTGGAATTTTGATCAATAATGGTTGTTTTGGTTCTGATAGAGCAATAGGAAAATATACGTGCGAGTCCCCCCAGTGCTGTAGTTTAATTGATTATGCCCCAGCTCACTAAAGCTGTATGGATTTCATCCGTGATTGTTAATAAATTTTCGAGACATTTGCCTCTCCATGTAGCATTTGAAATGCTCCCTCTGGTAAATTCACAAACAAGAACTTATCATAATGATAAAATTATATGGAACGACGACCCCAACCAAACAGATTCACACCGAAACACTGTAGCAAGTCATTTTAAAGAGTTAATGAATACCTCGCTAAGTATAGCAGATATGGAGGCTGAAATTAACCATAACGTGAATAATATCACAACGCTTTTTGTATAATAAAGCCTTTGATATATTTGGAAAGAATATTAAGTATTCTTAAGTAAAGAGATATAAAGGTGATATATGATTTGAAAGCAAGTGAAAATCTGCAAAAAAAAATTTATTGAACTCTGCCCGGAAAAAATATCTCAATTGCCCAACCGACGATAATCGTTTGACCTTTTGGAACCAACGACGAATTTATAATATACTACTCAAAGTTTGCTAAGCACCAAGTGTATCCAACTACCTGTTTTACGTTTTAGTTGAAATATTGTTATGAAAAGTGTATATATATTTTTATTTAATTATATCTTTAACGATTTAAGTACAGAAATTTAGATATTGTTTGTGTTTGATATTATTTTTTAGCTTTTGAATACGATAACCATGGAAAATAGATATTATTGGTAAAAGAGGAAATTTTTCAAATTTGCCAAAAGGTTGACGGAGCGAACTGATATGGGTTCAATATCGAGTATAAGACCCATTATTGTTAATTACAGCTTGACAACGCCTTCTCAAGCCCCCAATTAGGTTCCTGGTGGTCCTTTGTGGGATGTTGTTCCATTCTTGGCCCATCATGGCACCATGCACCTGGACACTTCTTGACTGAACTGGACGGGCTGAAACTGCAAGCTGCAACTCACTCCAGACATGTTTGATTGGATTGAGATCAGGGGATCTTGCTGGCCAGTCCATACGCTCAATCCCCTCTCCTTGTCGGTACTCCCGGACAGCATAGGCAACATGAGTACGGACATTATCGTCTATCAGAATGGATCTCTCATCCACTGCACCTGCATACAATCTGACGTGGGCATCCAGGATCTCATCAATATGCCGCTGTGCAGTCAATGTGCCACGGTCAAGGATACATAGCTCTGTACGTCCATCCCAAAAAGAACAGGTCGCCAATCTTCTCTGGTACATCCAACATGGTTCATGCCCTTTCATATCGTGTCTGGCGGTGGTTCTAGGACAGCGGAATGTGAATTTCTCGATCGGAGACCACGTTCGTGCAACCTTACCCGCATAGTCTGCGTCGAAACATTTACCTACCCCGAATGCATTCTGAAGGTCACTGCGAAGCTGGGTTGCTGTTGAAAAGCGGTTCCTATGGGCCTGAATGATCAAAAACCGGTCTTCAGTTGCAGATGTTGCCCTGTCTCTGCCACCACCATGGCGTCTTACTGGTGTGCCATACTTCTAAAATCTTGTCCAGGCTCTGGTTATCACCGTATGGTTCACACCAAGGGTTTCACCAACTTGACGATGGCTAGCCCCTTGCTCAACCATCCCTACAGCTCGCCACATTTCTGCTTCAGACAAATATCTTCTTACATTTGCATTTGCCATATTCAATCATTAAATCACAAGGGTTTGTGTTGAAATGAAGCCTGAATACCCTACACATGTCATGTGCATGTAGACAGTACACGAAAACATTATGAAAATCAAGGGGTACGTGCTTTCCATGACTGTCACGAAAAGTCTGCCTGTCAAGGGAGCTAATGTAAACACTGGGGACCATCTCAGTGCATTCCTCAATCATATCCACCAAATATATCGCAAATATGTCACAAGCAAATTCCACATTGATGAGTTAAATATGTGGTGCTTAGCAAACTTTGAGTAGTATAATAATATTAACATTTTGGCCAATCACTAATTTGTGGCGGTTCTCAGGTGAAAAGTCCTTGATTAGCCCTGTTCTACAAAATGCCTCCTTACCCTAGCATCTCTTCTGTCCTTCAAACACTCTGAAATGGACTGCTTGATTGCACCCCGTATCTCATTATTCCCAATCTCTCTGATAAGCAAACTAACCCGCTAATAGTCACTTGTACTCAACCATCTGCGTTTACCGGGCTCATTGGGCATGGGGTAAACCTAATGGTGTTTTAAAGTGGTTCACACTTATATCTCCTGCATACTATCACCTATAGATCTGGGGAAAACATCAAACGAGTCAAAACTCAATGCCGTTTTAAAATAGTAGTTGAAACCTTTTTCATTGTGTAGTTTGATATTCATTTGTGGGTGTGTGGATTTTTACTCACGATCAGCTTCAACGTCCTTACCACTATAGGCCAATACTGAAAGGTATACTAATTGTATAACAAGAATGCAAGTTGTATATTTTATAATGACTCAAGTAGATTGTCTACCAACAGACAAAGTTATAATAATATGTATATTTTACCTTTAAGCTAACTTATGGAAAAGATCAATCTAGTCATAAGTGAGAGTTTTAACACTGTGAAGGTGATATGCATCTATAGTACACGTAATCCTCTTTCCCAAACAAACCCACAGACCCCTTGGGAATAAATCACCACTGAGGTACTATTGTTTACCTTGGACCTTCCCTGCTCACTGACCCAGAAGTGTAACTTCGTCTGGGGTTTATGTGTTTGTCAGAAAATCATAACTTTAAACACTCGATTCACCTCCAAACTAAACTTTCCAAATGGTTAAAAGGGCGCCACTATAAATCTTTCTTCTAGGCTTAGGGGCTATTATTACATCCTAGCACAATGCAGTGCTAATAATTTCACATTAGCACTGTCAACTCAATTCCCATGCCATATATCTAGTCCCATCCTGCAAGACACAACCTCAGCCAACTGAAGCACTACAAGAGCCTAAACTGAAATGCAACTGTTGTCTCTGCGGGGATAACATTTAAATTAAGTGTAAAATAATGATAGTCCATTCAAT
This sequence comes from Pictodentalium vernedei, assembly GCA_031216915.1. Lineage (NCBI taxonomy): Eukaryota > Metazoa > Mollusca > Scaphopoda > Dentaliida > Dentaliidae > Pictodentalium > Pictodentalium vernedei. Next base: position 348,849,426 of record CM062295.1, on the reverse strand, counting down.
TATTGAACACTTAAAGGTACATAAATCTTCATCCTTCTCATCCATCCCTGCCTATCAAGAAGTGGAGTCCTGACTAAAAGTGATTGGCTTAGTTTAGCAAAACTATCAATCAGGTACCAAACACAGATCTTTCATCTATCAAAATACACTCCTGTCATTTGATATTAAAAATAGAACTCACAAATCATCATGCTGTGTATTGTTTACGACAGTTGCACCCAGTTTGACCTGTGTTGTTTCAAGTATAAACCAAATCCTGGCACTATCAGTGGTAATGACTTCGTTCGTATTTTTGTGTGTAATACTGCCAACGGCTGGATCAAGACGCATTCGTTTAGAATGTCTCCTAGAAATTGTTTGTCACTGCTCATCACTGCTATAGATAATTTCGTATTTTTATTTGAAATAACGAATACACCTTTTGAATCTACTTCCCACATATCCTGTGGTGTCATATTGCTCAAGCCACAAACTTAATGCCAGAACCGCACATCGAAGAGGTAAAAATAGTTGTCAAACAGTCCCTTCTTCACCACTAACATTGGAATGAAAGAAAACCCAACATGTACCAGTGAAAAAAATGCGAAGAAATAAATGGAGTTATAATTTACTATATTACATGTAACGTTATTTTCTATAGAACACTGCCAACCTTCGAGAATGAAGTACATAATCATCCAGTAATTGTACTGGTCGTAAACTTTAGTTTAAACAATAGTTATTCAAGATAATGTTATATATGTATACATTACATAGCAGTACAATACATTAATAAAAAAGAAGTTTTGCTAGCAGTATACGAGATAAACTTTGTCTGACAAGCGTCTGCTCTGCTTTAGTAGGGGCGCGGGCACCCACATTTTTGAGAAAGTATTGAAATTTCACGTGGATGAAAAACAGAGCAAGAAATTATTGCACCCGTAGTGCCAGGATTTCCTTGACAAGTCGGCTTGTGCCTCACAGCATGAGGCTATAGTATTCATGTACAAGCCAACAATAAAGAACACTGCTTCATGGTGGAGGGGTAGGCATCCCAAATGGGGTAGCTACAACCCCACCGACCCCAACCTGTGCCACACTTGGTTAATGCATCACTGAGAGACTAAAAAGTTGTTTTGGTGGATGATTTAAATTTTGTACAAAAATGGCCTTGAAAGTGCTAAGATTACGTTAGTTAAATGGTGCTTTGTACATTCTTTCACAGGGGTTCTCCACAAGATAGTACAGAAACGTAAGCATACTGGAAAACGGATTGTTAAATGGACTCGTGGTAAGTAATTATGCACTGTGTTTAGTTTAAACAGTACGTATTTGAAATTTATGTTATATGTACAATGACTTCAATGATAATGAACTGAAATACAATGATAATTAATTAATTCATAAATTAAGATACGACAGTATATAATATAACAAATATAATGATAGTGAAATTGCTGAGGAAAGGGGGATTGGCTAGAAAGCTTTTAGCTTTTGTTAGTCGTCTCCCCAGCGTCTGTATCACTTAACTCTTCTAGGTGGTATAAACATGTGGCATCTGACAGGGCAGGAATCAGAGGGAAGGGTAGGAATGTGGTAAATGAGGACAAGGAGGCTTGTAGTGGAAGTGGACCAAACGCGGAGTGCAGTGTCCAAAATAGATTCAGTGTGTTAGGTAGTTTCGAGAATTCTGAGGAGCAGGTTGGGTCTGAAGAGGTGGCGGTAGGCATGGAGGTTAGTGTGGCGGAGTGCAAGACTGCGAGCCGGTCCAGTGGGAACAGATGAGGTAACAGGGGTAGTAGGGCAGGAAAGAGGCAGTTGGTGGTTGCAGGGAGTAGTATGGTGCAGGGGTTAGATAGGGTAGTGTGTGGGCCCGACAGTGTCAACAGGACCAATTTGTGCTTTCCGGGGGCTAGGGTGGAAGACCTAAGGGACAGAGTGGGTGGATTAGTTAAGGAGTCAGGCCCAGACCCAATGGTTGTTGTAACGTGTGGACCAACAACATCAGGGAGAAGAAATCAGTTCAGCTTATTGAGACTTACAAGGACTCAATAACTCAACTAACTGAATGCTAAGAATGCACAGGTAGTGGTTTCGAAGCTTTTCCCAGTACTAGGTTGTGGGGGCGAGCGTAATTCGCGGATCATTGGGGTCAACGAGGAATTGGGGGAGTATTGTAAGGAACTTGGGATACCTTTTATAGACAATTGGGGAACATTTTGGGGGAGAAAGGACTTACATGGAAGGGATGGTCTCCATCTTAGCCCAAGGGGTACAGAGGTTTTAGGAAAAAATATGTTGCAGGTGGTAGAGCCTTTTTTGGTATAGGGAGGGGAGGGGGAACAGAGAAGGGGGGAATGAACACAGGAAATGTATTATGAACCATAGTTGTGAAAAATGGGATAATGGGGATAAGGAAAAGGGACCAAAAATCCACTTCAATAGGAATAGCATCCCAAGGAAAGCACATGTATACAAAATAGGATATACAGACATAACAGGGGCTAGATAACAGTGGGGCCAGTAGGCGGAAGCCAATGAATCTCGGTACCCTGAAAGTAGGTTATAGCAACATCCAGGGTCTCCACCGGAAAATAAGTGAAATTGCTACTTTGGTCGAGGCAGAGGAGTTTGATGTCATGGGCTTAAGCGAGACGTGGGTAAGACACGAGGAACGGGTATACCAAGTAAGAGTGTGCGTGTGGATAGGTGCAGGGCGAAGAGAAGGCCAAAAGAAGAGGGAGGGGTAGGCATGTACATTAAAGAGGGTTTAAAATCATCGCTGATCACAGACCTGGAAGATGCCAGCACCTCGGCTGAGGTATCGTATGAAATTGGATGGGCAAAGATCAATCTGAGAAACAAAAGTATTGCCCTTGGGACTGTGTACTGTGCTGTTGGGGGGGGGGAGGGGGTAACAAATCCGAGTGGAATGACTCGATATACTCAACACTAAGGTCCACTATCACAGAACTAGAAAACAGGGGGCTCGGTATAATTCTGATGGGTGACTTTAATGGTCACATAGGTCATAAGGAAGAAGGCATAGAGGGCGGGGACAAGAAAGTCAACAGGAATGGAAGGAAGCTGTTGAACTTCACAAATGAGCTCGGCCTTAAGATTCTGAACAGGGACGCGAGGTGTAAGGGGAAATGGACCTGGGAGAGGAACGACAGAAAATCAATAATCGACTACATTCTCACAGATATTAATTTATGGAGGGAGGTGATAGGGGTAGAAGTGAGTGATGAGGGTAAAATGGCGGTGGATAGTGATCACAACTTGATTACAGTGACGTTCAGGACCAAAAACCTAGTAAAAAGCAAAGGAAGCTTCAAGGAGATTTGGGAACTCAAAAAGGGTGCTGACTGGGCAAAGTTCGAAGAAAAACTGAAACCAAAGCTTGCAAGCGTGCACAAGGGGGGGGGGGGCTGTATCCAGAAGATGGCCACGCCATAGTTGCGAGCCTAGTGGAGGCAGGGAAGGAAAGTGTAGGAAAGATCAGGGTGCCAACACGAGAACTTGGGTACAGAGTGAACGAAGAACTGAAAAGGTCATAAAGGGTAGAAATGACGAATGTGCTGCATACAGGTGAAGTAGAAAACTTAAGAAGGCGGAAAGCAACGAGGCCACAGTAGCAAAGGAAGAATACCAACAAGCACGAAATAAAGTAAATAAGATCAAAGACGATAATCGGAGAGTGCGAAATAGCAGTCTTATTAGGACGATAAGAACGACAGGGGGTCGAGTTCGAACGTATTTTGGAAATGGATGAATAAACATAACAAAAGAAAGAAACCCACAGAGTATTAAACTAGATGGCAGAGGTACAGACGATCAAGATAAAATCGCATCAGAACTAGTCAAGCACTGGGAAAAGGTAAACGTTGGGGCATCGGGAACCCACCTGAATGTCCGAACCAGGTCGAGAAGAATCTATCGAACTTCGTGTGCAGTGAAATTAAAACCGAGGAGGTGCGAAAGGTGATCTCAAAATTAAGGAATGGAAAAGCGGGAGGGGTAGACGGAATTCCGACGAGTTTCTCAAGAAAGGGGAGAGGAACTCTGTGAGAGCCTAACTGCCCTATTCAATTTAGCCATAGAAAAACAAGAGTCCCAAAAGAGTGGAGAGAAAGCAAAGTGACATTTATCCACAGAAAGGGGGGAAAGACGTGTTTGACAATTATCGAGGGGATCTCTGTCAATGGCAACATTTGAAAAGTTTTCTGTAAAATCCTGTATGGGAGATTAGAGGAGGTGACTGAGGAGAAGAGTTTTTTGGGAGAGATTCAGAATAGCTTCAGGAAGGAAAGGAGAGCCACTGACCATCTTTTCATCCCAAATGATAGAATCAGTGAAAGTAAAAAAGAAAAAGATGTTTATGGCATTTTGGGATGTTAAAAGGCGGCATACGATAGAGTATGGAGGGAGGGGATGTGGCGAAAACTTGAGGCTCTGGGCTTGAAAGGCGAGTTTGTTGGAATTCTGAAAGCATTATATAAAGATGTGCAAAGAGAACTTAGCCTGGGTAAAATAACAACAAAACGTGTGCCTATGGAGATAGGTCTAAAACAAGGGTGTAACCTTTCGCAAATTCTTTTTGCTTTGTACATCAAAGGTTTGGGAGATGAACTCCTGCGTAGCGACGAGGGGGTAGCAGTTGGGGACTTGAAGATCCCAGGGCTATTTTTTGCAGACGATATGGTGCTGGTGTCAGAAAGCGAAGAGGGGCTAGCGAAAGTGCTGGGAATCGTTGGGAAATTTGGAAACAAATGGAGACTCAAACTAAATGAAAGCAAAAGCAAAGTGGACCCCACACGAAGGTGGAGAGTGAGGGAGTTCTGTATACCGGAAAGTAGCAGCAAACTCCTTAGCGTAGGAGAGACAGGTGACTACGAATATCTGAGGGTAAATATAAACATCACATGAACATGCATGTACCAAACCACACAAACAAACTGATTCTGAATGGGAGGCGAATCCTTAACCAAATGAAACTTTTAGGCAGAAACAGTTTCAATAGTTTTCGTGGGGAAAACCATTTTGGAAATGGTGGGTCTGTCAAGCATAACATATGGTGCGGAAGTGGTACCCCAAAACCAAACGGCTATAACGAGCTTGAAAACCCTGCAGAACGATGCTGGCCGATGGATAACGGGTTCGAGTAATGCCGCAGCACTAGAAGCAATCAGGGGGGAGTTTAGGTGGATGAGGGTCGAGGACAGGATAGACTTATTGAAACTCGGTTATCTTAATAATTTGGTAAATCTCCTCGACAGCCGATGGTGTAAAGTAATGTTCCAGAGTATTTTCAACTCTAATACCAAGACAGCCGATGGTGTAAAGTAATGTTCCAGAGTATTTTCAACTCTAATACCAAGACAGGGTGGATGGGTGGACAAGGAAGTCATCAAGCAGTTCGACTCCGAGTGTTTGGAGGAGAGAAGAAGCGTGTGACTATGGATGTAGTTGGGAGCACAGGGGTACCCAAGGCCTTCTCAATTGAGAACCGCAACAAATCAGCGGCCGGCTAAAGTGTTATTATTATATGATAAAAATGTGCAGTCCTGGCGTTTATATTGTCATTCCCTTCAGCTAAAATAACTCTGCTTTTCAGAACTCCAAGATCAAATATCCGAATATGTATTAGGGAATAGTCACCTGTCCTCTTACCCAAACAAGACTAGTAATCCCATTTTATAATTCTTGTTGGAAAATACTAAGTAATGATTCCTTTGAGAGGAGAAAGGAACAGTTGTGCATTCATTGTTTATACAATTCATTTATGAACACCCAATCTTGGCGAAGCAGCATTTGCCATTAGCTGAAACAAGTTGGAATGGTGTCCAGATGTTCAGTTAGTGACGCGCAAATGTTTTGTCTCAAGTTCCATAAAAATAAAAATAGGTGTAGAAGAATTATAAACAATAAACATGGGTGGCCCATAAAAAATGGCAGTCTGAAATATACACTATTCAAAAAAGTAGGAGATATTTGATATAAGTGAGCTATATGAAGAAATATATTTATATTTTCATCATCATTGTGAATGATTTCAGCAATAGTCGAGTGTCTGACAAGCACACATTCCACGCACTGAGATGTAGAAGACATGGGCGGTCAGTCAAAGAATTTACCACATTCAGTCCAAGATCTCAATACCTTGTAAATCCTCCTTGATTCACGTGACAAGCACGGATCCGACGTGGCATACTTCTCACCAAATGTCCAATATCAGCTTGACTGATGTTATTCCATTCTTCTTGCAGTCCAGCGGCGAGTTCCAGGACATTGGTGGGGGTTGTTGGCGTTTTTCGTGGGCTTCTGCCAAGCGTATCCCAGACGTGCTCGATTGGTGAAAGGCCTGGACTTAATGCTGACCAAGGGAGTGTAGTGATGTTCTGCTCCTGGAGGAATTCTGTAGCGACACGGACCCTGTGAGCTCTTGCATTGTCATCTTGGAAAATGAATTGACGGCCGTGACGTCGCGCAAATGGCACCACATGAGCCGCTAACATGTTGTCACGGTAGTACTACTCTGTGACCTGCTCTTGGGTGACATTTAATGCTGTTTTGCTTGTCATGGTTATGCCTCTCAACACCACAACCGATACACCACCAAAACGATCGTGCTGCCTAACAGTTACGTCATGGTATCGTTCGTTCCGTCGCCGCCGCACTCTGTTTCGCCTGTCATGGAAGTCGAGAGTGAACCTCGATTCATCAGAGAACACCGACGATTGTTCCAGGGCTGTCGTGTTCCACACGCCTTGCTGCGATGTGACGTTCAGTCAAACGTGGAATTATTCGATGTCGTCGAGCGTACAAATTCCAACTGTGTTGGCTGACCACTGACTCACACATCTGTCGCTCTGTACAGCTACTTTCCAATTTCGGAGGCACTTTGATTGGGGTTACTTAACGCAGTGCTTCGGATGAAACTATCCCGATTAGCAGTTGTCGCGCTTGGACGACCTGACCGACGTTTGTCCTTCTTATTGCCTGTCTGACGGTTGCGTGACCACAACCTGCTAATCACCTACTGAGTAACGTTGAGAATTTGAGCCACGACTGCAGTCTGTCTCTTGCCAACTTCCAACATGTCAACGGCACGTAAACGTTCGTCATGTGTCAGTTTTCGCATACCTCAAAAGTTATGTTTCGACCAGACACTGTTGATGATAAAGGATTATAGGACTAGCCTAACAATTGATAAAACTGTCGCAGAACTTTTAACAAATAACCAAAATTTATTTAAACTTAATTCAATATATTGTCATGAACGGAACATATATACAGTCTCTCAATTACTATTTGAATGAAATAAAAAATAAGAACGAACTAAATAAACATAGTCGTGATGCATAATAGATTTCTATGACATTTATATAAAATAGGGATGACGTTTTACTAACAAAAAGTAAAGAGGAAATAAAAAAATATAATGGAAGAAATATCTTTAGAGTTTTGTGTTGACACTTGATTTTTTTTATTCTTACACAGTCATTTATGTATTGTCTATAGTTTTGCTCAAACCAATGTAGAACATCTTTGTCGATTTGTTGGAAATGTCTTTAATGAAATTTGATAGTAAGAATTGTCTCTAAATCATATCCTTTTGCAAGATGATCTAAGTAAATACACAGTATATTCCACACACAACACTAAAATCACTTTGTAGTGTCATTGTATTTATTGTCCAGGAATATGTGTTTTTCACTATGAAATTATTTGTGTCTCAATTCATTGCTGGTTAACCACATGAATCAAAATAGATAGCAGAATGATTTTCTTTAAAATAAATTGCTATCCAATGTTCTCCTGGTTCTTTCAATGAATCTGTTCACAGTATATGCTTGTCTATATTTAGGTTTTCGTTTTGGTAACATGACTTTTGAACACACTTTTGCATTTAAGGATGATAATCTTTGAGAACTGTCAGGTATATATTGTAATTGTATGGTTTCCCCTTTTTAGCCCCAAAAAGGGCTGGCATGGATCCGTTAACAAAGATAAGCTTATATAATATGACCAGTCTCTTTCAACTAAATCTGCCCACCTTTGAATGTCTTTATGACAGTCTATTTCAAAGTCAAAACCAGCACAATCTTCTAATACGTCCACTCTTCTTGCTTTCTTGTGTAGTATTCTGTAAACATTCTGAAATGTGCATATCTATTAATGGTCTTGTGTGTGATTGACATTCTTCACAGACATTTTTCATTTTCTGTTTAATGGATTTTGTTAGTTCTATCACTGCACATTCTTGAAATAATGTTTGTATTTTTTCTTCACACATCTTCCAAGGTTCACTCTGACTGATCTTTTAATGGTCAAATATCACTTCTCTAAATCTGTTGATCTCTATCTCACTATCAAATTCAATTTAGAAGGCAACATTGATCACCTCTTGAAGAGCTTGAGCAAACTGAAGTTCAGTTCGAAGATTACCTAATTTTATAGGATGTGCCAATGGCCCACTACTACACGATCGAGTGTCAAATCAATTCCCCAAAGAGTGTATCCTCTTGCATAATCCTGCAAAGATAAATCAAATGTCTGGTTTTGTCCAAAGAAGCCCATAACTTCGTACAATGATAAATATGAATTTAGATAAAGAACACCTTCGCAATTTGGTTCAAAGGGACGTGATTTAATGGAATGTCCATCCTCCGTTACTTCCAACTTATTCAAATTGAAATGCTGGAAATTAAATAGAGTTGTGCTAATATCTCCATTTATATCTCTATAAGATACTTAGCCAAAAATAGTTCATTTTGGTGTCTGTTTTTGAAACATATGATCTATTGTTATGATCAAAGACCATTTCCAATACTAAATGATTTAATTTTAGCATGCCTTATGGGCGTTTTGTAACTTGAATGATCTTCTATTTGTGCATTATGATCATTTGCATATTTGGGAATCAAATCTAATGCTGGTAATTTAAAAATATTTTTTTGAATATCATTTTTTCCTTGTTCACCACCAATCAGACAAACTTTAGATGAGGTACAATACGATTTAATTCTAATCTCAAATTCATTTGGTAAATATTTTCTTGCACAAATAGATCTAAATGTAGTTTTCCTCTCAACTATATTGACTTATAGCACCAATTAATTTTGCACATTTAGTCAAACCTTTGTAAGATGAACTTTTGTAGTTTCAGTATGTGTGCCCGGAGTATCTGAATACAACAATTCGCTTGCAGCCAATTGTGATTTTTTTTCACATCTTTTGAACAACTAAGAAAATTCAGCAAAAATATAGATAAAGATACAGAACTCTATTGGTGGTGATAAGATTGCCATTCAATGTGACATCAATTTTGCTGAACATACTTTGAAAACATTATTAATGAGTGCAATTTGTGTATCTGGAGCCAAAACACACCCATCTTGTTTTGCATTTTTAAATTGAATTTCAAGTATAGATGCTGCAAGATCTAACCACTTGGTTGTTTGTCTTGGAATTAAAAACTATGTTAGTGAATAATTGTTTGAAGATGCTATTGCAAATTGTTCAATTTTAACAATATTTTCTGTACTACTTGATGTTGTTGAAACATTATCTGGGTCAAAACAACTTCCAAACTGTTCGGATGATCTGTTGTAACATCATCATTTTAATCAAATATATCAAGGGGTCCTGAATTTCGTTTTATATGAGCTCTTTACATTCTTAGAATGACTTGATGCTTTCATTTTGGCCTTTTTATACCTAACATAGATTCACCCACTGATTTCAAAAGATCTTTTCCACGAGTGAATAAAATTTCTTTATGTGCTTTACATTTTCCGGAAAATTCTTTTGTCACCTGTATGCCACTATACAGGCATCATTTGTATAAATATAATTTGTTCCACTCTCTAAAATGCAACTACTACAGTCTTACTACTGACAAACTAAATAGGTTTACCAGTGTTTCCATTTATATTTATACTAATCTGATCAAAGTAAGATTTTGATACTGATATGTAATGTACATTATCAAATTCTTTGTGAATATGTTGACATTCCTTTCATCATGCAAACGGCATTACTCCCAAATAGGTGCTTCACTGTCACCTATAAATGTATAATCTGCAATATCTGAATTAATAAAAAGTTGAGTGAAATCAACATTTAAATCCATGTTATATTTAAATGCATGTGTTTGGGAAAATGACATGAGATATATTTGTACATCCCAGTTTTTGTAATAAACTTAGTGACATTTCAATACCCATTTTACTAATACTAATTCCTAATATTTTTGCACGGGATTGTCGAGCTGAATACCCAAGGTGAAATGATAATCAAATGTTTTAAATATATCTCCAAGTTTTTCATGAATTTCGGATTCCATTCCATCTATAACATGGCCACCATTTGCATGGGTTCCTGATAAAATATTTAATTCAACAGTAGCAACACTTTTATGAATCGTACATTTCACAGATGTTTTATTGATACAATTCAATATTTTGCTATCTGTCGCAATGATTTTAAAAACAGATTCGTTATCTGTAATATTTTTTGCATCTGAAAACAAAATTACGTTAACTAAATCTACATCCCATCATTAAATATCAAAATGAATGGGTTCAGGTAATTGTGTTTGAAAACAACATTGTGTATTATTTGGAATCATATTCATAGAACTATCACTCAGAAATGTTATGTAAAATGAATTCATGATTCCTATCTTGTGTGTTTTTCAAATATTTTAAACCTGGATTTGGAAGAATATATCCTAAAGAACTACTTAATACTCTAACCACAATTTTTTATCAGGGCTTTGTAAACTAAGATGTGCAATGGCAGTAATTATAATACCATAAATGGTAATAACCTGTGTAAAATAAGTCACTTACTTTTTTGCAACAAGATTTCCATAGAATTTAAATTGTTGACTGTGCTGACATTGTGGCACTCGTCCTTTCACTAGGTGATGAAGTTTCATTTGATGACAAACTCGTATTTATATCAAATCAGATTCTGCTATCTAACTATCACATTTCTTTGAATATCTCTCCCAATGTACTTTAAGTTCTTTAATAATTTTCTAATCCACACGTCTTGACCATATATCAAAAACTGATTCGATAAAATATATTTTTATCATCATTTATATGTTGAATTTTCTTAGGATAACATGTACCCTGAATTCTTTCTCTACCTAAATCTTCAAGTTTGTAAGTATGTGGTATTGTACATTTCACATGTATAACTTTAAATAATTCTTTTGTCAAATTTGGTAAATACCCTTTCTCATATGTAGGTTTCGTTTTATTAATACACACTAAATCACCAATTAGAAAATGTAATGTTTTCCTTTGAGGTTTTTGTCCATACAAATGTTGAAAAACTCTTTTACCTCATTTTCTATAGATACAGAAGCAGGAGTTCTTTGAATACTCTGATGAAAACTGTGATTGTAACTATCCATTAAGTTTTGCAACACATCAATATATTTTAATGTATGTTTATGCATGAAATATTTCCACATACATATTTTCTATGTACATTGAAATCGTTCCACAATACTTCCTTTTGTTTCTGGATTTTCTGTCTTGAAAAAATGAATGTTTTCTCTCTTCAAAAATTTCTGTATCAGCCTATTTTTAAATTCAGAACCTTTATCAGATTGTAATGATAATGGTTTAAAACAAGAAGTTTTCAAAATAGTCTGAAATGATTTGGTTAATGTCTCTCCAGATTTATTATGGATAGGTAATATCAATGAATATTTTGAAAATACATCAATGTCACAAACTAAATAACGAAATTGATCATTATAGGATTGTAAACTTTGTAAATCTGCTGACTCAATCTGCCATCGATAATCAATACCACCTACTTCAATTTTACATCTTGAAAACTTTCTGCTTTGGTTTATGTAAAGTGTATGATTTTTCTCCCTTCAACCATTCTTTTACTTGATTAAGGGTAATAGAATTATCTTTTCAATGTGCTGATTTATATAATTGTTGTACACCACCATAACCAGCGGGATGTTTTGTATTGTAATACAATTCACTTAATAAATCATTCAATAGGCACCCCATTTGTCAGAAATTTTATGTCTGGATAAGTTCCATTTTAATAATGATTTTGGTGTGTTACGCCACTCCACTGTATTTTCTTACTTTTGCGTGTTGTAAATACTGATAAAGGGCAATCTGACCAACTATCTTCAGGAGGACTGTGATATTTACTGCTAGGTTTATGAGTGTGTGATTTCCTACAAAATCGTCTTGTATATTCATACCTTTTAATCCATGAGTGAATATTTCCCAACCTCTTAGTTTGAAACCTTTTCGATGTCTAAAGACATCGATCCTAAATTAATAATGTTTGAATGTTGTATGGTTTCTCCATCATAAATTAATATACCCTGATCGTTCTAGCTCCTGTTTGGATGAGTTGATGAAGCAGATAACAATGACATTGCTTTACCTCTCATAGTAACAGGTAGGTACACTTTCTATAATACGATCTCGTAAAAATAATTATTTTTTTTCTTCTGAATCGGGTATGATCAGTGAAGGTTGTAATGTTTTCTTATGTGACATTTGAAATGTTTTTCAAAATTTCCCCATAGTTAAGTTCTTTCTAGTAACTCTGAATTTTCTAAAACTGATGACAAAATATTCGGAAGTTGTGCTGTATTTGTACTTTGTGGATTAGGTGGTAATCTTGGATGTTGGGCTTTTTCATTTCTAAACCATTGCATATCTTCTCATATTTGATAAGGTACAATAGCCATTTTCTTCATATTTTATTTATTTTGCTTACTAATTTATTTCCAAGATTTCTTGCAAGGCCAAACATTGGGGCAAGTAACCCAAGTAATGGTAAAACACACCTTTTTGATTTAATATTTGTTTTCTTTACTAGCAAGTTTCTTAATTCTTTATGCTTTGGATACAATTTCTGTTTCTTACTACGTGTTGGGTGTACATTGCCTGTTAAAAGAGTATGACAACATTCTGACAAACAATTAATTAATTCCTTAGGTGACTTCTTATTATTTCTTTTTAAAATTCTGGATAAGTTTGAATCAACGCCAGTAATATACCACCGTATCTTTTTACTAAAGGAATTTTGTGTTTCTTATTTTGATTCACCCTCTTTCTCTCTCAGTATCTATGGCTTTATTTATTAAAACATTTCACTTAAAGTAAGATCCTATTCAATGAATAGGTTGAGGAGAGTTTAAAGCTGTAAAACAGGTCATTGTGGGAATCTTTTCTTTTAGTGGTACATATTCTGTATTTTGTAGAGAATGCATTGGTTCACAATTTACCTTTTTACACCATCTTTTGTTATTGACACTTCGCATGTTAACTTAAGTTGTGATATTTTTTTTAGTTTTGAAGATTTTTTACAAGTAATGCTTTTGTACACCTGGTAGTTGGAGAATTATGAGGTGCAATTTCAAAATTTTGTTTACATCTATTTAGGTCCTACCTTGCGATGATTTTTTATCTCTCTAAAACTTGATGAATTATTTGATGTTTTTAGGTGACTTTCTTTTCTTATGTATTTTCTTCTTCTTCTTCAGGAATGCTGATTGAAAGCTTCTAGTTGTTTTATAACCATCCCATGGAATTAAATTATGAATAATAACACCACCAAAAATTATTTATCCATACAGGTTAAAGTTTGTTTGGGCAATTTAATTTTCTTATTAAGTATGATTCTACTTGCCAATGTAAACAATTTTACAATTTTCTTGAACCCTTTCTAAAGCAATTTTTCTCTTACAAATGGATTTGTTTGATGACTAAGTTTTCCCAAAGAATGTATGAAAGATACCATGATGATGTGTACTTGTTAACAATCTTTAAACAAATGACACAAATATCACAACACTGTCCTTTTCATAGTTTGGTATAAATAATGGGTCCACCTTCATCTTGTATTTCCCAAGGATGAAAAATATCAGTTCTTAATCTCAGTGAATCAGGAGTTCTATGATGAAAATCAATTAATAACTAACTATTCTCACTGCTTCTTGCATCTGGATAAGCTGTAATTACATGTGGTAATTGGGCATGGTTTGCCAATACTTTAATTTGTCCTTTATCTCTTGTACTTTGAAATAAGATCATATAATGTGCATTTAAACTTATGATACGACTACATTTTGAATGTTGAAACATGTTTTGTGTTATGTAAATAACTCTTGCACTTCAACGATGTCCTTTGTTTGTAAAACATAATTTAATTTTTTCTTCATCTTTTTCTCCTCACATATCATTAAAAACTACAAAATGTGGTCTAGTGACATCACTAACAATGTCATATTCATCATCAGGAATAACTTCAATACATATTTTTTTATAAGTAAAGTATATGTGTTTTGCAATTCTTTATAACACTACGTGATCTTTTGAGGTACAATTTGAAAGAAATCATGTTTCATATCAATCGAATAAATTTAGCAAATTCTGTTTTCCCTGAACCACTAGGTCCTGAGTTGAAACTGTTACAGGGATGTTGAAACAATAAACACTCACTTGCTGCCATAATTGTTTTTGTGAAAAACGTTTTTTTCTAAAAGACATCCTGCCTGGTCCACAATTGAAATTCAAATCTCCCATTGACATCATAGGTGGGGGCTATTTATACTGGCAACCTCTATGGACATGTATCATATTTACTCCCCACATCTTCCCCATTTGTGTACACTAATCAAAATGTTCTGGTTTGTGTTTCACTTGTGACTTGTCTATTCTTGTTACATTTAATTCTATGTGTGTATTCAATGTTTATTTTCTAATTTTGTCTATCTTGTACACATTCAACTATACTTTCAAAATTGACTTTTTGTGATGTGTTGAAATCTAATGTGATCCTTTTGACTTTACTTTTGACTTTACATGAAGTGTGTATTTCTGCATCTTTACTGCATTTGTAACCATAATTTTTAAGACCTAAACCTAAATATTCAATGATTTTTTGCATCTGGATGTTCATCTGTTCATTGATCTAACCTACTGTTTATACTTGTTGGATTCCAAAATGATGGGCTATGTATACAAATGCAACTATTTCTATCAAAATATAAAATCTGTTTACCTAATCATCCTATAAGTTTATACAATACCAAACATGCATATGCTGTAACAAAAGAAGCTATAACAGCATTAGCTGAGCTGAGCAGCACATACATTTGTTTTTTTTATTTGTGTAAATTCACTAAAATAAATTGATCATGGTCAAATATTTCTACATTTTTAACATTGATATTTGGGTCCTGTATCAGGTCAAAATATTTGGATGGATTATGTATGTACACTGTTTTAGTTTTGATATTGATTTGTGCATTTTTCCCCATAAACAGTTTAACCTGGCTTTTGCAAATGATCTTTTTCCTGGATTTTTTCAATGTCTTGTAAATTTATGATTTTAATTTCTGCATAATCTTTTTTAAAATTGTCTTTTTCTTAACCTGTTTTTACCCATACTGGATACCCACTGGCTTCTTGTTTCATTTTAAAATATTTATTCACACAAAGTTTGTAAATTTCTGTAGACCATTCTTCCCAGTGCCAAACCTGATAAGTGTTAAGTATTTTGTATCTCATGCGGTCATTCTCTTCTATCATTCATTTATCTTTAATCTCTGCTAACATGCTGTCAAACACTTTCGATAGGTTTTCAAATGGATTCATCTCATCATATTCTTTTAATATAATTATACAATTCTCTTTCATTATCTATCTTCATCTCTTCTCATGCTCTCTCTACTGACATCCTCTGCTTCACTCTCTATCTCACTGTTATCTTCAAAATTTCTCTTCATCTTCTGTATTCTCTTGTGAAAAATCAGTCTTGGCTTCTTATCAACCAATATAGCAAGTGTGAGATAGGTGAGAATCACCCCTTCTTTTATATCTTTTTTTTCACAAAAATGCTTACAATTCACTACTTCAATCCCATTTTTCTTTATCTTGAGGTGAAGTCATTTGTAAATCTGGATAATCATTTTCTGCACCATCTATGAACTTTTTGTTTAACTTTGTTTTGACTTTATTTGCAAGTACAGCTTTTCTTGCAATCACATCACTAAATGATATTTTTACATTGTCTAATATCATGAGTGAAAGTAGAAACTTAGAATCTGGAATATCATTTAACCCTTCACCTAACACAAAAAGCAGATGATGCTTGTAAACAAAATTCTTGAATAACTATTTTTTTCATTTTTTGCATTAAAAACATAGTTTATGACTCCTCAATGGAACGAGCTGAACGAGCTCATTCCAATGAAGGGTCATAAGCTATATGTCTGAGGTAAAAAATTAAAATATAATAAAAATTAAAGGGTGAATTTTGTGAAAAGCTCTGATTGATTTTGGTCATTACGCTGGGTAAAGGGTTACAGTCTAGTCATATGTTTTTATAGTTGAAAATAGTTGTTTTGAACTGTATCCATAATCTGTGACTAATAATATTTTATCTGGAGGTGTTTGCATACATGATGGTAGTTTGTAAAATTGACAATTTCTAATCATTTGGATATAAGAACAATTTGGTGACCACTTATAATGTTCTTGTAAAGGAACATCTTTGGGTTCCCAATTCATTAAATCTTGACCACAAACAAAACATATTACTTTGCCATCTCCCACATCGAAAAGTCCAGCTTTACCTAATACTTCTTTCTTGGTGTCATACTAAAACTCGAAAGTCTGGTAAGCTCTGATAAGTATACAGGATATGTAGGATTAGGTGATAGAGACATATTGCCTGTTGAATGTTTTACTTTTAACGTTTTTGTAAAAACTGAAAGTTGTCTTTTTATACCCATAAGATTCAAATATGGTATGAAATGTTTCATGTAATTATTGAAATAAACTGCATGTATTTGTCATATCACTATGGAAATAAAATGTAATGAATGCAATTATTGGAAATTCTATACATTTTATTTCCAGTGTTGTGACAAATATACACGGTTTATTTCAATAATTATATAAAACATTTCTTAAGAGGAGAGCATAAAAGGCCATCGATTCTTCACACTTTCTTTTAGACTATCACGTGGTTAAGACTGACTTTCATACTGCTCCAAAGATGTATGAAGTGAGTGATCCAAGGTTGGAAAAAGCAAGTGATCCAAACAATATTTATTATAAAATGAGAAACAGAGAGATAGCGAGATCCAAAAAATTATAGAAAAGAAGTAATCCAAACAGTATTTATTATAAAGAAGAAGCGAAATTTCTTGTAGTTGAACTTAAAGATATAATAAATGTTACATTGTCAATCAACTTTTTGAGGCCACGAAGCACTCTTATAATTGTAAAGAGAGTGGACATCCAGCTAAAACATCACCAAATAAAGGAGCCTGTTATTATTGCAAACAGAAAGGACATTGGATTAATGAATGTGCATTGAAAAAATGATCTAATCAACCAAAGTGGGAGACATCAGCTGTTCCATCACCTACTACAGGCTTTGGTATTCAGCTGGAGCAGAGAACGAAAGATTCCACCACTGGATATTACAATACCTAATATCTCTACAAATCAGATTGTTGATTATGTGTTGCAAGATTTTGATGAGAAAACAGATGCTTTGTTTAATAATATGGAAATATCAAGTGAAAAAAAAACAGAGGATGAGTTAGAAACATTATTTTCAGAGAAAGAGGCACTGCTAATGGACGTTTGAAGAAAACATAAAGCTAAGGACAGTAAATCAAAAGTGTCTAAACTGTCTAAAAAATTGTAATGAACATTTGAAAAGCGAAATTCAGAAATTGATATTTAGAAAGTGAAACATAACTGTGTTGAGTTACAAAATATTCATGGAATAAAATTCAGAAAAGGTAATGATTTTATGGTCTGCTGAAATATTTCTCACTTAGGAATTCGTTTGTTATACTTGCCTGATAATTAGTTTTCAGGAAAACTATTTGTCAGGCAAATATAAAAAATTTCATACAAACTCAACAAAAAATTTTCTGTTTGTAAATTAGTTTTCTGAACAATGTTTTTTTCAGAAAAATAATTTGCAAATAGAAAATAATTTCATAGAAATAAAAAAATACAAAAATTGTTTTTTCTGTTTGCAATTTATTTTTCTGAAAAATCTTTCTGTTTTACAAAGAAAACTTTTCATAAAAATAATTGCAAATAGAAGGATCATTTTTTTTTGAAAACGTAATTTGCATACAAGTAAAAATAATTTCATGTTAAAATAATTTGATGTACCATGCAAAATATATATGTGTTACACACAAGTTTTTTTTTCATTTTCATAATTTGTACAATGCACAAATTCTGAAAAATAAAAAAAACTTATGTGTAACACAAACACATTTTACATGTTGCGCTGAATCGACTATTGAACAAAAACTTAAGACTTTGTCTGAACAGCTCGCTGAAGGAAATGACAGTGTGGCTGAAAGCATGGATCTTTTAAGCAATGAACTCCAAAGCATTAGAGGGTATGCTATTGAGATCAAAATCTCGTTAGAAAGTTGAATGTGATAAGCCTTCAAAATATTTCTGACAGTATAGGAAAAGTTAATTCCAAAACTTATAAAAAGGATGATGGTATTGAATGTACAGAAATTGGCGATATACTTGTAGAACAGAGTAATTTTTACGAGTTCTCGTACAAATCGAGAAGTAAAACAAACCCTAATTTAGAAAATATTGAGGATGGATTTTTCGATTCGGAAAGCACATATTTTAATAAATTGGACACACAGGATAGTTTACTTATAGAAGGAAATCTTGACATGGCAGAGTGCAATATGGCTCTCAGGGATATGGGCAACAGTAAATCTCCAGGTTTGGATGGATTTACTGTTGAATTCTATAAATACGTTTGGAAAGACTTGGGTCAATATGTTGTAAACTCTTTAAATTTTGGATATAAAATCGGACAATTATCAATTACTCAGAGGTGGGGAATAATTAAGTGTACACCAAAAGAGGGAAAACCAAAAGAATATATAAAAAATTGGAGACTGATATTCAGCTGCGGTTCATGAAAGGCAAATTCATACGTGAGTCAACGTGACTTATCACCGATTTAATAAAAAAACAGAGTCTATGGGCATTCCTGGAATGTTGATCCTGGTCAATTTTAAAAAAAAACTTTTTATTCTCTGGAATGGCAATTTATTAGAAAAACTCTAAAGTTCTTAAACTTCAATGATTCTATTATCCAGTGGTTCTCTACTTTCTACAGTAATGTTTCCAGCTGCATTATGAACAACGGACACTGCTCAGAATCCTTCAATATTCATAGAGGAGTTTGCCAGGGGTACCCACTATCACCTTACTTATTTATCTTATTTATCTTATGTGTTGAAATTCTTAGTGTTTTTTTTTAAAATTAAACCCCCAGATAAACGGAATAAAGATTAATGAGTCTGAATACATTATTAACCAGTATGCTGATGACCTAGATGACGGTGGTAAATCTTTAAATGTGGCATTAAATGCGCTTGAGAATTTCTCACTAATATGCGGTCTAAAGGTTAACTATGATAAGACACAAATCGTGTGGATAAGATGTCGGCGTGGCTGTGGGCGAGAAGTAAAGACATACAAACCAATAAAATCGAACCATCAAGGAGCCTTTACTATTCTTGGTATAAAGTTTGAACTACAAAATGAAAACCACTTTACCACCTATTATTTGTAAAAAATCAAAAAATATAAAAATAATATACAAGATATACATTTATACATGTAGCCAGAGTAAAACCTTCCCTTCCTTTTCTGGCTTAGTGGGAGCAATCACCTCTTACAGAGCCCTAGAATTCTACTCTTTATACATGTATCCAATTGGCAAGGCAGAAAATATTAGGAAAAAATGGAGTTACTGGAATGATATACTACAATGAAGATGTATGATGTTCATTCAAATATGCACACATTCCTGTATTATTGTAGGTAAACTGTATATTTATGTACTTATGTTTATATGTTATTACGTTGTTCAATATCGTTTTCTACTGAATTTATGTCAATAAATAAAAATTAAAAAGAAATAAACAAAAAAAACACATTTTGCATTACACCATTTGTAAAATCACAAAGTAAATCACCTCATATTAATGTGATTACAAGTGATTACATATAAGCTTTTTTCACCGCAATGAAAAAAACTTAAATTGTCAAAACATATAGGAATTATGAGGTTTACACCTCTTGAATTGAACGCCAAAACCCAAGTGGGAAACTTTCAAGCATGTGTCACCAGAGATTTCTCTTTTTTAAACATGTGAAAACCCTGAAAAGTGTCTTTGCTTTGTTTCTCCTCAATCGCTATTCCAACATATTTATTCCATTCTTTCTTTACAGTGGAGTTAAATCTTGCACGGTACAAATTTACCATCGTAGGTTGCGGTTATGTTGTAGTAGCCTTAATGTCTAGCACTAAGTCCAGTATGTTAGTGTGGCGAATTTGAGACTCCTGAATACTTCTGTATTCATTGCCCAATGCTACTTAACGCACACAATGAACCATCAATTTATTTCCTTTCACAATAAATATTTCCATACTTCTCTTTGGTTTAGAATTTTTCAGTAACAAGGAGAACAGTCTAATTTTGAATGTCCTGCACGACTTCATCTTACAGAGTGTGGCAGGTTGCACTGACAGAAATTGATATTCGAAAATACTATTTCTCTAAAAATTCTTCTTTCGGTATCAGCACGATCGAGGCCATTTTATACAATCTTATTTATTGTCCAGTAATCGATAGAGCTGTCCAATTTCAAGACTTTCTTTTCTATTCAAATCTATCTAAAGGCAATGCAACATGTATTCGGGGTGGCTATTTCTTCATTCTTTACTTCCTCCTTTTATTCATCTATCTATTTTTTCTCTTTTAATTTGTCTACTTCTGATCTCACCTGTATGTGTAGTTTGGTCAACTTGTTCTATCTCTGAAACTATCATAAAATGCCTTCCTCGAATTCTCCTTGGGACGATCTTTCAGTTGTGCTTGTTTATGTAGGTAAATGTGTACCATTACGTAAGTGCGTGGGACTGGTTGGATTCGTGTTGGTGGTGTGCTTGTACAAGTACCAACTCACTGACCTCCTAATGCCCATGTCCCCTAGGCTACGATATCCATGCATCGTTATCATTACCGATCAATGCCATCATCTTTGCCAAAAGTGCTTTTGAAAGCAGAAGACGACTTATATAATCCTATAGCTTTCTGTCGAATCTGAGACTACTTATCAACTTCATTATCACAATTGCTGTTATATCGTGTTCTACTGGCTAAATATTTTTATTGTACTATTATACTGTTTGAAATGTGTACATGTAACATAATCTTGAATAAATATTGTTTAAACTAATACTTACATTGCTCTTGTCAGACTTGCTCACCAAAGAATGAAACTCCATCTATATAGATTACTTGTTAGACCAAAGTTAGATTATGCTTGTGTGTATACGATTCTGCCAGAAAATCAAACCTTAAACCTCTCCATACAACTTACAACAGTGATATTAAAATTAGCTTTGGTATATTTAGAATATCGTCCATAGATTCAATTCTTGTTGAGCGCTCCTCTCAAGAGGAGTAACATTAAAATTTCTGTACTATATCTCTCCAAACTGTCTGAAAACTCATGAACCCCCGTTTATGAATGTGGATCGAATCCTCAAAATGTTGATTCTTTTACAACAAATGAGAAACACATTCCTCTAATGGGAATTCAAATTAAACTTCATATGAAATCACAACACCTGAATCATATTCGATAAAAGAGAATTGTAAATCATATACACGTCCTTGGCATATCCGAAAACCTACCATTATTTTCGATCTTACTTCTTCCAAAAAGTCTCATACAATCTGTTCGTAATTCAAGCAAATTTATGCTGAATTAAAGCTAAGTAAAGAGCATATAACAGAATCTATACGGACAGATATAAAGATGAGGAGAGAGTGTTGTTCATTGTTGCTAGAGCACATCAAACAGAATACCATATGAAGTTCTATTTTTCGCAGCTGAAGTCAAAACATTATAACTTGCACTCGAACAGATCGAGATTGAAGAGGAAAGGAAGTCTATTATTTTTGTAGACTCGCTTTCCTTTTTGCAATCTTAACTCATCCCCAAGTTTATGAACCCTCCGAGTTTGGAACTCTGAAAGGAAATTTCAATTTCATACACAAGTGGCATCATTGGAAGTGAAAAATGTTTGTTAGTTAAAACGTGTATATAGTTTCTTTCAGTGAAAAAAAAACGCTTATAGGATGCCATGTTTTTCTTTACAGGTAGATATCACAAGCTTGTACACAAGCACAAATATTCTCAACGTAAGCATCCATACTATTATTTTCATGCATTCCAATAAAACTTGAAAAGTTTTTCATTCTGTGAAATACACAGGCGATTATTGTTGTTTGGTTTCTTTTTCTTTTCTTTTCTTTCACCTTTTCTTTTTCTGCTTCTTCTTCTTCTTCTGTCAGAAGTAACGAATACTCTACTGTGTTTAGGCTCCTTGGACATTCAGGGTATTTGAAAGAAGGATATGTGTATAATTCCAGCATTATCTGACCTATGGACATGGCACCAACACCAAATGAATCGAAACTGAATCGAGGCGGCAAATATGGGTCAAGGTCACTGTGGTCATCCTGATTCATTGAGTTCATTTTTCCAAATGCTTTCAAATCGCATTTTACTACCCCCTAATGCATATCTGAAGTTTATACATGTACACTGCAAAGCGAGCAGACTGTACTTCACCATACATCAAAGTTGGTGGAGCAAAAACTTTTGACAGTGGGTCATACGCATATCTTAGAATGGTATGATCTAAGGACTGGGACCAACACCAGATGTATCCAAACTGAATGGAGGTTAAAATGTGGGGCTAGGTCACTGAGGTGACCCCGATTCATTGAGTTCATTTTCAAGCATTGCTGGAAATCACCTTTTATGACTGCCTAATGCATTTCCGAAATTCATACATGTGCCTTTACACTCACAGAAGTGGGCAAGCGCCAACATTTTGAAAGTGGATCACACTCATATCTCAAGCCTAGTATGACCTTTCGACCTGGGACCAATACAAGTCAGTCGAAACTGAACGGAAGTTCATAATATGAGTCGAGGTCACTGACGTCACTAAGGGGGGTCATTGAGTGCTTCCTTCAGAATAGTTGATAACCGTAAATTCTATTTCTCTAGTATTACTACTATAAACATAGAGGGCATGACTTGATGATGTATTTGTGTTCTTCCACGACCCCTGTCCATGAAATAATTTGAATACGTCCATTCATTCATTCATTCATTTATTCATTCATTCATTCATTCATTCATTCATTCATTCATTCATTCATTCATTCATTCATTCATTCGTTCATTCATTCATTCATTCATTCATTCATTCATTCATTCATTCTCAAACCAAGTTGAAAAACCCTCCATTTTTTAATGCATTTTTTAAATTGATATTTTCTCAGTTACAACTGAAGATTATTTCAAATCGATAGGTTTTGGGGTGGGACGATTGTTGTGGGAGGGGCTGTGGGGGCTTTTTCGAAACACCTTTTACATTTTTCAATTATTTAAATGAAACATTTAAATTGTGTGTTTTTACTCCTTTCAGTACTTCAAAAACGTCAAAAAACGCGATAAAACGAAAACCATCAACAATAGCAATCGCTTAGTTTTTTAAGCTCTGCAACCCATTAAAATTTCAAACAAATCAGCCACATTTTGATTTTCTACCCATGACCCTCTATGACATCACCTCAGAGTTAGGCCATAACAGTTAACATTTTCAAATACGACACCACGGTTTTCGATGTAGTTTTTGCTGGAGTTCATATTGCCAAAATTTCAAAGACAGGGTCCTGATTTTGGAACTGATAGAAAAATATTCATAAAAAATAGATTAAAAATATTAAACTATTAATTATTTTAGATACATCAATCAAAAATTGGTCTCAGCCAGATTGCCAATTAATACTTTTGCCAAATTTTGCGAGTGTAGATTTAAAAAGGTGGAAATGAGAGGCTGAATGAGGTAAAAAGCTAATAATCCCAATAAGTCATTCAAACTTCGTTGGATGAATTCGGTGCTACTAAACGCCGAACACAAATAAAATAACTGGATAAATGTCACGTAAAGTTGATTTATTGGTAGACTGGGGGAATAAACCTCTTTTTTTACACGTCTGTTCTATAAAATCCCCATCTACAGAACCCTGAACCATGCGGAAAATAAAAATCTGTTCCGCACACATGTGACGAACGAAAATCGTCATTTCCATTTTTAAATAGAAGGAAATTTCACTGGTATTTTCTAAAAATTGTGCTCCACTATTGCAATTTGAATCGTTGACGATAGCTAAAAATAGTAATACGTGTTCTCCTTGCAAATTTGGTTGGCAATAAAATGTGTTCTTTTTGTTGATAGTTGTCAAATGAATTGCTGGCTGTCCTTCTAATAATAGTTTGTTTTTTTTCTAGACATAAAGGCGTGTAATAACCACAGAATGACAAGCGCGTGTGAATGGGTTAATCGATATGGCACTTGTGTCATCGCGGAAGGGTAAAATTGGAGGCCTGTGGCCTCTCGGTTTATCCCTCCGCACTGGGGCACTAGTGGCAAATCGATTAACCCATTTACTCGCGTGTCGTTCTGTGTATATATATCAAGTTTCAAGTGGATCTGTACATTCAAAGTGATTTTATTAACACGTTTTTTTTTCACCAGTTCGGCTTAAGACCTTGGTCAGTTTCTTGCATTCGGCGTTTAGTACCTTTCATGCCTTTCAGTAATATTCGGAAAGAATTTAGATAAAGACAATCGAATTAGCTATTCTGCCTAGTGCAAAACTTCAGTTGGCCATTCTTTTCGTTTCTATGACCAATTCCCATCACCATTTTTACCTGGGCTTTGGACTGGCATTCCGAAACATGGCTGGTTTATTTTTTTCCATGAGCATTGTACTGCCTTTGTGACATTTTTGCCCTTATTGGGTCTCGACACAATTGCACATACTTAAGGTGAGTGTCTGATTAACTTCAATTTTTCAAATAATTTTGTTTTTAGTGAAATGATCTCATGATTAATGTATTATCTTTTATAACGAACGGAAATAATTTTCCGAAGTAGAACTCTCATTCACCATTCTCATCCACACCTTCCAGTGCGTGCCAATATTGCTAATGCAAGCGATGGCGAATATTGAATTGGACGTGAGAAAATTATTCTCAGTCTGACTGATAACAGAAAGCTACCTTTTCCAATATTGACATACAATCCAAATTCAAATTTATTTGTTATGAGGGAATTATGAATTAATTCATTTCCAACTTCTTTTTGGTTGATTGGAGTTTGTTTTACATGGTTTCTTACAATGTGCTACTTTTTCGGGATCACCAGACGCCAATTGCTTAAAATTGGGAATTTACTTGTTTTCAAAAGAACATTCAAGAGCCTTCTCAATAATCCGTTGCGCTGTTTGATAGTCATATCAGTCCAGACACCATTCCCGACTTCGAGTTTTGACGACGGTGTCGTCAAGTCTGTCAAGTGCGAAGACAGATTGAAAGGCAGTGGAGAGGGAATTAATCTTTATACGCCTCATTCCACTTTCACAAAACGTTCCCCCTGTGTATCATCGAATGCAAAAGGGTAACATATTTCATTTTTGACGTCATATCTCCAGAAGTTGAAGTGTGATTTTCAAAATTTTTTCAACTTGTTAATCGGGCCCATCATTACTAAAAGCTCCCTAGATTGCAAGTACATGTAGTAAAATTTAGTTATAACATTTTCCGACACTCGATAGGCATGTTCGTCATAGTGTCAATATAAGTTATCTCCGCCAACATGTATGGTATAAGGAGATTTAATACCTGGATGTCGGTTTTTAAATACAGAGCCACAGGTCAGGTGTTTAAATGAGACATCCAGGTATTAAATCTCCATATACCATACATGTTGGCGGAGATAAAGTTTTTGTCCCGTTTGAAAGACAATACAACTTAGTGGAAATAAATTTGTGGACCCATTTCTCAGCTCCACAATCATTTGGACCAAATTCGTGATAATAATTTTGTTTCAAAAATCGCAGAAGACAACAGATAGAGTTACATCCCTTGGGTCGTTAAGGAAACGATTAAACAGTATTCTGTTGACATATCGTCCCCAAGTTCCAATGTGTTTTATGTGCTTACTGGCAAATAGAACACATTGGTACTCAGGGGACGAACTATTTGATCTTATTTTATTTTTATGATTGTATTGTCGGAAATCTGATGATATTTGTGACTATTTTCGGGTTTTTTGGTTCGATTTTTGTAATGAGGCGAGCGGAAGCGAAAAGCTTTCATTGAAACCATATACCCCCGATGTTTCGCGTGCGCTTTTACCCTGGATGCTGCACACTCTCAAAAACTTGGATGTTGGGCGCACCCTTTGCCATGGCTATTTGTCCAAGGCATTCTGACCAATCAAAAGACAGAATCTGTCGGGATATTGGACAACAATATTTAGGCAATGATGATAAGAACTGTATATGGTTGCCTTCAATTATTTCTCCAGCAACTTGTAATCTAAATGTAAATGTAATGCTACGTTTTGTAGTGTACGTTGATAGGACTGTCATCAAATGGGTGATTTGTACCTCCGACGTTGTTTGCGTCATATATCGGGTACCAGGCGTTGGGTTTTC